>KZ062124.1:61617-119180 GCA_002091835.1 Anopheles maculatus
CCTGCTGATGCAGTATTTACTGAGCAAACGTTGGGATATGGTCGGAGTTTACAAGAAATGTAAATGCCGATGCACCTCTTTTCTGCATCCTGTTGCATACATTTGGGGATGGTATCTGCAACAATCAACCTCTCGATGATGAAAAATGGTGATGTTGCCACTCGAGATCGGGCTAGATTGAATTTGCTAAGACAATCTCTACCGTGTAGTGGTGGTAAAATTGGTACGCTAGCTGTCGTAAGATGGTGGTTTGGGTAGTGTACAGCAAATCCTGAGCAATTGTCACAGTAATTGGACCGAATAAACAGGAATAAGGGATGATAATACATATTCAATACTCTCCAAAATCCGTACAACCTTCGAACGAGTGCCATGTGAGCTTGTAAAGTACACTCGAATTCCGTTTCCGTTGTTTGCTGTGGACTTCAGCGAGACAGAGAGAGAGAGAGAGAGAGAGAGAGAGCGTGGGAGACAGTATGAATGGAAAAATGGGCCAGGATAATCCACAAAACGGCAAAGTTCGCTCGTTATCGTTTCACTGGTGGATATTACTTCTGCGGGGATGGGAATGGGCGAACAAAATCGGATACGGCAGACTCACACACGACCACGACCCGATACACATTTATATTCATCGGAATCTTATGATCTCGCACCGATTGCAGACACTCACAGGACTCGTTACAGTCTCTGGAGGGAAAAACGGCGAGAAGAAGCACTGTCACTTTACGGGCCAGCTTACGATCCCCGCTTTTTTCCGGTAGCCGGTATTCACACGACCTTTAACACTAGCTGTACGATAAGGCAAAGGATGCCGACCGTATATGCAAACGAGAAAAGCGAGACACAGTTAGTTTGGCTTTAAAAATCCTCAACACTTTCTACCAACTTGCGATACTTAACAATTGCCGTCCATTTCGATTTCGGTACGGAGTGTTCGTCGGAAATTCGTCGTACTGTGTGAGATTCGATTATTGGACCGGTCTTATCTAACCTCCTTCTTTCGCTTTGAGAATTGGCTCGTGCTGACTGTCAAAATGGAGCAACAAAAAGGCGGAATTAAAGCTGATTCACAGCTTTTCTTTCGACCCGATTTTGGAAAGCGTATCGTAAGCGGGTTTGCCAAGCCGGTTCGACACATGGGCCGGTTCCATGCATTGGCACTTGGAAGCAAACCCAGCACAGCCACAGCATCCAGTATCCGCCCTGCTAGTCAATTTACATGCATTTTCCTACCCAGTCTCGCAAAACGATGTTGCCATACGTCGGATGTCTCGTCGAAGTGGGAGGCGGAACAAAAGGACAAAAGGGCTGTCGGCTTCTGGAAAATGGAGTTTCTGTCTTTCGGAGTCTACACCGAGTGTCAAAAGAAAGAAAATGTGAAAGGCAGGAACGGATTAGAGCAACACCAACACACATACGCCGTACGGGAAAGACATAGACCGAGGCTGGGGCACGTAGACACATCAAACAACATTGAAGGCATTATTGTCAAAATATTGAAGATGATACAATGTGCAAACACTCATCAGCCTGTCGACACTGACAGCAGCTGGAAATGGATCGAAAATGGATGATGGCTGGGTGCGGTGAATTTGAATAGTAATGGATGTTGATTATTTCCTTTCGTGAAGGATTTCCATTCGAGTGTGTGGTGTGTAAATCATTTTCACAAAATTATCATCGTGGTCGGAAGGCTTCTCCAAATGGCGTAGAGAGACTCGAATCGAATTATGTGTGAAGAAATTCATCTCTTTTAAAAATACAGGGCATGAAGTAGGCAAAATTCCAACGCAATTCTGGTGAAGGGCTAATTCTGAATGATGTGGAACTTTTGAAATTATAATAGGATATTTTCTGGATTGAAACAATTCCATTACTTTAGGCTTGTGATTCATACGTACTAGTGATGGGTGTACTGGGCAAGAATAGGTGAGTGAATTGAATCTTTTAGTATAAGTCTATTTATTTATATCATCGAGGGTAGTCTTACAGAATTTTTGAGGAAATTTGCAATATTGATTCGTCAAGGCATACGTTTGACTTTTAAAGTTTTATTGTATGGATGCTGCAATTAATTTTTTCAACAATACTATAGAACTATGCTTTTTTGTCCAAGAAACTGATGTAGCCTAGTATCTGTTGCGAGTTATAGCCACAATCACCATATAGATGTGAGCCTCAAGCATTGATTAGAATCTCAAAATAATAGTTGAAACAGATTCTAACCTCAAATGAAGATTCTAGCAGATGAACATGGGATAGAATCGGTAGAAGATTGCATCAAGTCAGCCTTCAGGGCAGACAATTGTGGCGCCGGCTATGAACACGGAAGTACAGGCGATCAAACTCCAATTGGATCGTTCCCCGGTAGTTCAGGACTGACTATCCAACTTCGTCTATCAATTAGTCTAGTAAGCTTTAAGACTCTAGATAGCGGAGTTTGTCACAAGGCAAAACTGGATATTGAATCTCATCTGACCTACCAAAACTGAATGCCTAAGATCTCTTCAAGATTTAAGATATCGAACTCTTGAACTGGGGAGTAATTTGAATCATTAAGGTAACTGTCTGACAAGGAGGCGACCCGGTGATGTATACGATAGTGGCGCCGGTTTTCACACGGCCGGACCGGGGCTCGAATCCCGGCGGACCGCCTCCCCGTATGCAGGACTTACTATCCAGCTACGGATAAAAACTAAGTCACAGAGAGCTAGCAATAGCAGGCGAGGATGCCCACGAGGATGTAATGCCAAGGAAGAAGAAAAAGTCTGATAAGATAATCTGATAGAAATCTTTGAAAAAAGTTATCAGTTATCATCAGTCATCAGTTAGAGTTATCATTATCCAAAAGATATCGTCTTCAGACCTTAATTTTTGAAAGCATCCAGCAAGAGTAATCTTCTCCAGTTCTCCAGAATCGCGATACAGTTCTGTCGCGATACAGACAGCCAACTGTCTTACTTTAATCTTAAAACCCCTGTCATATTTAAATGTTATCCATGTTGATAAACAAGCTACCAATCGCATTTATCTTCCCATCAGATGTGTTGAGGCGAAAATGAGCAAAGAATACACCTACCAATCTTCAATCTGCTCCTATTTACTGGTACACGGAACCCTCGTTAAACGGAGGTCTAAACCACTGGTTCCGGAACATTCCGTAACAAGCCAGAAGAAGCCTCCGTTCCATCGTGCCACACGGGTACGCCAAGGAGGATGTGAGCAATGAGACCAAAAACATTTAGCGACGGAAATTAGGCAACTTCTCAAAACGCATGAAGAGTATCATCGCGCGTGGGCTGAAGCAGAAGCAACTATCATCCGGACATGTTGCCAACCCACACCTACACCTCTGGCCCTTCCCCAACCCACACACACACGTAGGAGAATGTGCGATTAGATAAAGCAACCCGCAGCCGGAAGCGGATGCGAAAAGATGAAATGCCAGGAAAAGCACAATCACTTTGTTGACATCTTTGTTCATTTCCTTCCTTCCCTAGCTCGACGTCGACGACATCGAGTGACGAGTTTCCCTGGGTCTCCCCCGGGTGGGGAAGAGAAAAAGGGTGGTTTGCGTTGCGGATTAGAGGCGAGGGTGTAGTTGGCTGGATTTTTTTCTCGCATTTTCATTACACAGCACCGATGAAAGTTTTCCCCCGTCGCTGAACTTAAAGGCAACAGGACAAACGATGTGGTGTACGGTTACAGATATCGTTGGAGACCTGGTCTCGCTTGTTGTTTCGCCCTACACAAACACACACACACACACACACATGGTTTAAGCCGTGTGTATCAGTGTAATCTAGCGCTTGTACTTTACAGAGAACCGGGAAGAATGGAGTCACGGAATTTACATACAGTTCAGGAGGGTTTTTGTATCAATTCTCTCGGAAGAAAAAGCGGAGGTTAGAATGTTCTGCATGGTTTTCTGCTGCTTTTGTTTTGTTTGTTGTCTCTACACTAACAATTTTCTTTCCTTACGGAGGTCTAAACCACTGGTTCCGGAACATTCCGTAACAAGCCAGAAGAAGCCTCCGTTCCATCGTGCCACACGGGTACGCCAAGGAGGATGTGAGCAATGAGACCAAAAACATTTAGCGACGGAAATTAGGCAACTTCTCAAAACGCATGAAGAGTATCATCGCGCGTGGGCTGAAGCAGAAGCAACTATCATCCGGACATGTTGCCAACCCACACCTACACCTCTGGCCCTTCCCCAACCCACACACACACGTAGGAGAATGTGCGATTAGATAAAGCAACCCGCAGCCGGAAGCGGATGCGAAAAGATGAAATGCCAGGAAAAGCACAATCACTTTGTTGACATCTTTGTTCATTTCCTTCCTTCCCTAGCTCGACGTCGACGACATCGAGTGACGAGTTTCCCTGGGTCTCCCCCGGGGGGGAAGAGGAAAAGGGTGGTTTGCGTTGCGGATTAGTGGCGAGGGTGTAGTTGGCTGGATTTTTTTCTCGCATTTTCATTACACAGCACCGATGAAAGTTTTCCCCCGTCGCTGAACTTAAAGGCAACAGGACAAACGATGTGGTGTACGGTTACAGATATCGTTGGAGACCTGGTCTCGCTTGTTGTTTCGCCCTACACAAACACACACACACACACACACATGGTTTAAGCCGTGTGTATCAGTGTAATCTAGCGCTTGTACTTTACAGAGAACCGGGAAGAATGGAGTCACGGAATTTACATACAGTTCAGGAGGGTTTTTGTATCAATTCTCTCGGAAGAAAAAGCGGAGGTTAGAATGTTCTGCATGGTTTTCTGCTGCTTTTGTTTTGTTTGTTGTCTCTACACTAACAATTTTCTTTCCTTCTTACGCATCAGTTCGTATCTCAGGTCGTTTCGCTGTGCAGCGGAGCTTATGTTTACCTCCCATGATGTGGAGTCTTCAGCTTCAGCAATCACACAATAGCTTTAGTTTAACTAGCGCTAATGAATTTCTTCCTTCCACCGAGCGTCGAGACAACTCCCAGGCAAGCAGATGAGCTGTAATAGTAGCAGTACGGGACAGCAGTAGTTGCGTTTATGTTTATACTTATCTCGTAATTTGATCCGTAAGAAGTTCATAAACGCAGCAAGAGGAATCGTTACATCCATCGCAATTTAGACGTCGACGGCTATTACATACGGCACACTCGTGTCACGCAATCGGTTCCATTACATTAGAAAACAGAGCGAACTGGATAGAGACTGTGAAACCTTCGCCAATAAAAACCCGGTCAGCTCGTCCGCAAGTGCGCAAGAAAGTTTTACAACCTCCCTGCCGTTTTTGACCGATGCATGTATTTGGCCACCGTACTTCGGAACCGTGTGTGTGTGTGTGTGTGGGTCAGTTTTATTTAGATTTCTTTTTGAAAGATGGGTTTGAAAAACGAAAGATACAAAAAAACAGAGTTGTTGGACGAAGTTAGGGACTCGGTACTGACAAACCCGGACTCGTAAAACGACCGGTCGCCGGTTTTTTTTGGGTTGCGAAAATGAAAAGATGAAACTTTCATGCGCTACCAGCTCATAAATGGACAGATAAATCCAAATATGCACTTCCCAACCGAAAGGGCCCACGTGAACCTCTCATGCGTTTGCTACTGAGCGAGATGTAACTACCCGGGGCTCGTCTAGCTCTTGGAAAAATGCTTCTTTTTTTCATCAGCAGTACGTGTGGAACTAGATTCGCAAGTTACCGCAAGAACGGCTGACCGCCAGGCCAGCGGGAAGACTGGAGCCGTGGTCATAAACACCACTCCGTTTCCGCTGGCGTCATGTCTTGTGGGAGTATTCATCACCGAGGGCGGCAAAATGGCATCGCATGCATAGTTGGGCATCCCGCAGCATCGGCCATTGTCCTTGGTGTGTCCGACATGTGTGGAACAGTTGTGAAGGACGACCGGAAAACCCCAGTTTATATGACTTTTCATTACACATTCGTAGTGTGTCATGGGTAGAATGAAGAATTTCTACAAACGGCCCTGACGCTGCCGTTGGGGATCGTGTTTCTTCTCAATCCGACAGACGGTGGAGTGTATTAGAAATTTTACGACAGTCAAGATTTCTATTCTCCGGGTTTTTCGGTCGGTGTCGAAGCCGTTGGATAGAGGCCCGATTTTTTTTTCGCGACAGATAAACTTACAAATGTAAATGAAAATGTGCTATTAATTAGTGTCCCCGTTGCTCGAGCCGTGTGGGTAGCTTTTACTGTCATTTACCCATTTACCAAGGAACTCGTGCAAGGAATAATTGCAAACAAAGAAGTTCAGGTGCTGAAGGACGTTGAGAAAATTGAGTTGAGTTGAGTTGGATAAGTTTCTGTGTTTAATCGTGGAAAAAGCAAAACTAACGATGAGGTGATAACGAAGTTAACTAGCGTTTCGAGAAACATCGTCACCCAACACAACAATCGAACCGGATGTGCAGCGTGTTCCGTTCGATGAGGAACAGTTTGTCAGCGTACGGCTGGCTTGCGGCAACGTTTTACTAATCGCCCTCGAAACTTGTCTATTATTTACGAGGAGTTTTTGGGTTGTTCCTGAACGTCCTCCTATTCGGTTCCTTCTATTTTTACAATCACAGTTTAAGGAGAAAGTTTACCAAAGTACCTATAGTGTGTACCCCGGCGGCAGTTTGCGCTTAAACGCTTCCGTTTTGCTTTGGAGCTGAAGCTTTGGTCCCGGCGTTCGGGGTGAAAACTACAAACTTTCGTGCCAATCTTATTAACTGCACCGGAGAAGGACTGCATCCCTCGCAAGTGTATGAGTGGATGGTGGGTAGATAGATCTTACAGCTTGCAGACCCCCGGTGGACCGTGTTCGCTTGTTTACTGGGAACGCCCGCCGGCTGCCTCAAATTCTATTACACTCACTTTGACAAAGTTTCACACTTCTTGGCGGCTGGCCGTCCGGGACTGGTGGGTTGTGTTTTGTTGGAAAAATTTGACACTTCTCGGGGTAGGTCGGGTGGGTGAGCTTTTCGGAAAGATATTAGCATTTTTGCACGTCTGGCAGCATTACGACACTCGAGACACTGGTCTCGGTCCTTGCGAGCTATTATCAGTTGTGCTGTGTGCATATTGGATTATGGCAAAATGCTGTTGCACGTTCTCGTTGATGCCTTATCGGAATGTGGACCGCATCAGCAGTAAGCCGGGGTCGGCTAAGCGTCTGTTATTTAATTTTAAATCATCATCTCCCTGTGTGACTTAACCACAAACAGATCCGGGCGTTCTGATTCAACGTTCTGGACATGTAGCAGAAGCATCTTAATCGCTTCGTCCTTTTTCCAATTAGCAGAGAATTATGATGGTTCATATTTTTGATGTACAATAGCTTTCCCTTATGTTGGGCATCGGGATTAGGGCAAAAGTGATGCGATTTATAGTTCATGTGGAACATGCGATTTGGATGGACGTGTCGGAAAACGGAAGGCGTTCAGGCGTGTCGGAGGCGTCATGATCGGAGAGAACGGTTTTGCTTTCCGTAAACATTATTATTCTGCTGTCTTAAACTTTACCCTGGCTTTACCTCCCGAGCTATAGAGTCTTCGTTTTTGCTGGAAATTTAAGAGCTGTAGTAGATTGAAGATGCTTCGCCTGTGTGGTTCTTATGCTAACGGAAAAGCACTCACCATTCGAACCGTGTTATGAATCCTGTTTGCGTACCAAACCTCACCAAGGAAAGGAGGTTCAAAGAATGGTAAATGCGAAGGTGATGAAGTGTGTGTGCGTGTGTTCCCCATATTATTTCCCATGCTCTGGAAGCGTTTGGATTTTAGCATAAGTCAACATTTGCTGCTCGTGTGTTATTCTGGCTTAAGGAAGAATACGTTGTAGTGTAGTAGCAACCCGGCAACACCGAGAAACACATAATACACGCCCAATCCTTTCTTGAAACTCGACTCCTTGTCGTCGTCGTCGTCGTCGTCGACTTCCGCCCTATCAAGCCGGAAGTGTAGTTTTATCGAATGTACGAGACAACGGCAATGGTGTAGATTAACTCCTTGGTAAACATGATCATACGTCTTATCGTGTGTTCGAGGACGTATTTAGGGGGTTTCCGGTCGGAAAGGGAACGTGAAGCGGTCGTGTGGTCGTGTGGTCAGCAGCAGCAGCATGTAGCGTGTTGACCGAGTGCTTTGTTCAAGGAATCGGAAGATATTTGTTTGGTGCTGTTGATTCGATTGTTAACAGTAACAATTACATGTCCACTTTCACGCAGCGCTTGCAGTGCCGGCATGTAGACGAGCGGACCGTTTGAGGAATTTAGTGCACCTCGTTTCCTTTCCTCACAATCCCTCGGCTCACCCCCCCTCAAAGATCGTGGTAAGTAAACGATGCAACGCAACACAGTCCGTGACAGTCATTAATGGTGTGATTATGTAAAATTAATTTTCGATTACAAAACGTCAATCTTGCAACGGTGATAGGGGGTCGCCGATTCAGGGAAAGGCATCGCTCTGTACATTGTAACGGTCAGAGCAGGTAGGGATAAAGGGAAGAAAATGGCGCACATACGGATAGCATAATGAGCATTCGATGGAAGACGGCAAGTGGTGAGTAATTAATTGATCAATAAAATTAACTACAGGGTCCGGGAACAGTGATACATGTACACACCTTGCGGAGCGAAGAAAAAAAAAGAAGCCACAGTGACAAGTGTGGAGCATGGACTCGCTGAAGAACGCCAGGTCCAAGTACGTACGCAAAGAAAAAGGACGCAATGTAAATAGTAATCAATTCTTGGCGGTTTGTGTTGCGCCGGTTGCATGAGATGAATTGTTCTCGGATCGGTTTCGCCCATTGCAACTCATCCCGTTCTGTCTAGACGAGATAAATTCCTAAATGCAATTGCGTCGAACAGGCGCTCTTTACAAGAGTAAGAAATTGATTTACATCTCGCAATGAATGAAGGTTGACTTAAACCATTTAAACCACAAGAGCCCGGTTGGGTGCTCGTAGCCGGTGTTTTTGATAGTGCTTGCCATCATCATCATCATCGAGCAGAGAGAGAGAGCGAGAGAGAAAAAACCCAGAAGTGGCCAAGACATGGCATGGTTCGTTGCTTTTCGCCCGTTGTACAAGTGTGCCCAACACTCTCTCTCTCTCTCGCCATTTTCTTGGTAAATACACTTCAATTTGATTGCTATCGGAGATCGGTTTTGGCAGCGTTTCGGACGAGTTTTGGTGGTTTTGGTTAAGGTTCCTTCAGGGCGTGTACCCACCACCAACTAGATGAACGATGAAAAAGCGTTCCGTACGCTTAATGCAATTTAGTGTAGCGCTTTCCATTTCCACCTGGACGGTTTGCAACTCTTCAAAAAGGTGGCTCGGTTGGTATAGAGGTATAGAGCGCGTAATAGAGCGGAAGAAAGCTTTAATTCAATTGAGTCCGAAATTTAGCATGAAGCATGATGCTACGAGCAAGCGGACCATACGGACGGTACTTGATTTTAATGTGAATTAGCATCTATGACTGAAGACGGAAAGCATGAGAGATTAGAAATCGAATACTTGTCCTTTACTAACTTTAAAGCGAATTACTTGAATGAAATCTTCAAACGCAAGAGAGTAATTAATTGTTTGTTGCTACCTTCCCCAATAAGATGGGTTGTGTCAAATAGCTCAGTTAGACGAGCTGCTTAAGCTTGTAATTTTATGACTAGGAACTCACAAGTAACATATAAATATTCTGATGCGTAGACTCTTTCAAAAACTGACGACCTTAATATTGACCCTACAAGTTCATCACTGTGGGCTAGTCATGTCATGATAATTTCACCGGATGAGTCAGACCTCAAAGTGTTTTTATGGACAGAGGAGGCATGCTAGATCAATAGTGAGTTGAAGCGATGGTGTTGATGTGTCTGCGAGAAAATCCAAAATATTGAATTTATAGTACTTTCCATTTTCCAGTTGGCTAGTCTTGTTTTGAGAATTACACCGGACAAACAAGGCCTCAAAGTCATTTAATGCCGCCTAAATGGACAAGATGGACCGATGGCGTTTGGCAGCAGTATCGAGAACTCCTGTAGCAGGCTAAGACTGTCCTCTTGTTGACTTAACGACCTGTTAGGCTATGCTGATCATCTAATAGATTATTAGAATTATTGATACTACGTCAGTCTTCATTGCGGAGGAACAGTCCGATCCTGTCGTGTGAAGACCGGCGTTCTTGAAGGATTGATGTAATGAATTTAGATGTAGAGTTTTAATTCTTTATTCAAATACGACTCAAAATATATTGAAAATGATGCTTCTCAGATCAGAAGAATAGTTCCTCTGCTATCTCTCTAGGAAATTGTAACAATTCTTAATGTTGATTACTCTTGTGTTGAATGCTCCATTAACTGAATATTTCTAATATGTATTTAAGTTAACATAAAAAAATTCTACAGAATATGAGATGTTAGGAAGAGTTCTTCGGCCAGCCCGAGTTAGTTCATTAGCTCACTATGGTGAATCCTCGAGTCCTTGAGTTAGCACTATAGCTCATGTTATTATACTCACTGCTATAACCCAACAAATTTATGTTCAGATTTTAGTACTTGAAGGATTTATTGCAAAAATAATAACAAAACGAACTTCTACAGTTCCTCAATTTTCTCCATAAAGCTGCTGTTACGAATAAATCCTCCAAAATTGTGTATGCAACAGAACAGAGTAAGCAGCATCCAGCAGGGTAAAAAACCGAACCTGATTATCTGTGCCGAGTTTGTTTTTTTTTTTTTAGGGGCGCGCATGTTACACCAAATAGAGGGAACATTTGTTGCACGAACAATACCATTAATAGTGTGTTTGCCCGAGAGCAGAAACGCTGCTCAAGGATAACGTTCGAAACTGACGTACGACGGTGATGGGCGGATGCTGCTGCTGCTCCTGCTGGCTCAAGTAACGCCATTAGTCACATCAAAAAATAACACAACCATCATTAGTACGTCACCCCCGTTGCACGGCCGTTGTTTTGTGAAAATTTTTGTGTGTTTCCCTGTCCCTGTTCCACCTCGGACCCGCTCGCCACCTGTCCGACCAGTGTAATGATCATGATCGTTGTTGGTCTAGAACACAGCTGCACATCATCCGGAAGGTGATTTTTTCGCCTTCCATTACATTTGCCGAGAATGTGTTTAATACGATCATTTGACTGCCGAAGAGTGTGTTTTGCATTTGGCGAAGGAGCATGTGTGTGCGTTCTTGATAAAGCTCATTGCAGAAAGGTGGAAAGTGAGTAATGGGTTTGAACCGCCAGAGCACCGTAGTTCCTGTGAACGTGCGTGTGTGTATGTGTACGTTGATGCTACATAGAACATTATTCAAATGTGAGAAGCTCCCGGGCATCCTGAGGTTCGCAAGTCTTGGCGCAACCATTATCAATCAACCAGACTGCTCGCAGATCTTCCGGCGGCCAAACGGAGGACCTGGCGCGTGTTGGGCGTGAGTTTATTGCGTTTAAAGCGGAAGTAGCTTCTAATATGGCAGCTGTGTGTGTGTGTTTATGGCGTGGGAATGGAGTAGAATGTTATGCAAAACGTGTGAAAAATTGTTCTTCCCCGATGCCTTTCGCAACCAATTAATCCTGTCAAACACGTCTCAATGAAGGTGGCGGCAAATTAATCTACGTCAGAAAGTTTTACATATTTTAACAGTTTTCCTTTCACATTGGATATTCAGCTGCACTGCATGTGCGACGTGTGCAGGCGCTGTGTGATAACGTAATTGGTAAACGAGCTCCAGAACTGGTTCCAGCAGCGGGGAGCAAAACAATGTTGCTTTGTGTTGGGATTTTGATTTCGGAACGCAGCAGCAAAGTCAGATCGGAATGTCCCTTAATCCTGGTGCTTTAATCCATGCTGGATCGAGTGTGTGAACGTGTGTCCGTAATTAAATAAAACCTTTATTTTGATTACAAAATTCCAATCCTTTCGCTCTGTGGTTGGGAGAATCCATCGAGAGACGATATGGACTTCCGGATGGTTCGCTTTTTTCCCGAGCTTGGCCCTACCGGCCCCAGACGAGCCTTCCAGTTTCGCTTCAGTTTTGATAATGGGGTGGAAAATTTCATTTATTTTTAGTCCACCCTTGCCCTCATACTCATACTCATTACTTTTGCCGTCGTTTTACGGGACGAGCAGATAAATTCAAAATGGTGACCAACCGAAATGTGGTCCTCTATTTCTGGACTCTTGCGCTGGGCTGGGCCAGAAGGACAACACTCGGACATTATCTATTTCGGTGCATTTTGTGGTGGTTGGCGTGGGTAGAATCCTGAAGTAATGTTGCCAGCTAACACACACACACACACCTGTCAGTCGTACGTCGCTACATTCCGTCGCGCTTATGTGAATTTAATGGTCCAGCCTTTGCAATAGGGTGTCAATGTCGCGGAAACCGTTGTCGACGTGACGCTCATTTATTCGTAACGTGCGTATTGTTTATTACACAGGCACACAAACGAACTGGTGCTGGTGGTGTGGCTTGAACCCGAGTTCTGTTGGATGTGATTAAAATGCAGTCATTTCGCTGGTCCGATGGTAGAATGTGACCACCATGTAATACTGCTTGGTGTTCGCACTCTTAACTGGGACTGGGACTGGGTGATTCGATGCATTTCTACATAATTCTGGGAAGTTCGAACAAGTGTGTGTTTGCTACGGGGATAAAAATAAATACAGCGAACACGCGGGACGGTGTGATAAACATCCGTTTAGGTTGATTGCAAACCATTCTATGAATCTACAACCGATTGCGAAATACTAATCGTATATCTCCCGGTAACAATTACACAAATGGGGAGATTAGCGTAGTTATTTCTTATTTTATTATCAATTCTTTGTAATAAGCTAATTGATTGTAATTGTCAGAAGTGTGCTTCAAAACGCCAATTAAAGATATTAATTGGTGGCTTTATGGTGTACAGTCCGGAGATAACCGATGTTAGTTTAGCAGAAAGTAGAGAACTAATCCACCTACAGCATCTGTTACGTAGGACTATGATGGGTCTGGATATAATATTCACAGTTCCAATACTCACATACGCCTCTAAAGTATGGACTCTTGTTGCTTGTGCCTATTCAAAACGCAGCCAACCGTTCAACGATGTCCTGGAAATTCTTGGTCATTTCTGGACGGTATATTAAGATTTCCAAGAATCTAAAAAATATTCCTTCTGATTGGCATTGGACACAGTCTGCATATTAGCAATTCTCGAAGCTACTGGGACGTCCAGTGAACCTTGGCCGAGTATGGATATCTGTTGAGTTTCTGATAGCGTTGGCTTGCTTCGTCCAGTGAGGACCAATACATTGATAATTGTATGTTCTATGTATGTTGCGTCCATCTCTATGGCTAAACGTTTTCCATAAGATATTCAGCGTTTTTTTGGAAAATGTCAATAAGTATGACGATCTACCTATTGGAGTAACACCTAGTACAACGAAGCACGCTTATTGCTTGAGGTTTTTACTGTCGTACTTGAAATAAGCTGTAAAGCACAAACAAAAGTGTCAAGGTGAAGGTAAACACTACCAACCCAACTAATCCACGCTGGTTTAGGGGGTCATAAAACTAACTCTACACCAAGCTAATGTGGTGTCTCCCGACATTGAAATGGAGACACGTGCGCCATCAGGTAAACGGTTCGTTTCTTGGACAGAAAAACAATCACACACACGCCATGCCCCAATGAGGAGCTGGGTAATTAATATTTCACTCCGTATGCATCACAAACATGACGTCAGACCCATCTGCGGTTACGTTTGCTAGTGGTGGAATTAATTTTTTGTACTATACGCATTGATGCAAAGGGTGTAATTTAATTTCGAGAAAAAACTGCTTCCCACCCATTTGGATGTTTAATTGATTTGAAACAAACTGTTGAGCTGTCAAAGCCGGTTGCTGGTGCAGCATTAGCAACATAAAACAACAACCCCGTTACTGCTACACAAGCGCCATCCGAAAACGGAAGGCAACAGCGGGCAACGATTTAGAGAAGCGAAGGATATAGATCGGTTCGGCTGTGCGTTGAAAAGGGTTCTGCTCAATTATACTAACACGTAATTAAATATGGATGCATAAATCCGCCAAATTGAAACCTAATGGCCCATTGAGAAATTAATTTATGGATTTGCGGAATGCGCCGGAATGTGATGACGCTCGCCCAGCGTGTTCCCGGTGCATAAAATGGGTGCCAATCTCGGTTGTCCGGGGTGTCCGGGTGCCACGGGTTGGACAATATTTATTATCGTGTGCGTTTGCGGAAGTCTATGTACGCGCGCGAGTTATCTTAAAGTAGTTGCGCTCTGGTGTAATTGTGCAATCGTCTAGAGAGTGGGCTGTCAGTATTTTTCGGGAAATGGGACCGTTTTCGTGCAGCGGTGACGATAATAATCATTAAAAAGCGAGCGCGCGCGCGCACGCCATCTGTCCGACTCCGATGCGAGATTCGGTGGAATTCGAGGTTTCCAGTTGCAGCTGGCCATAAAACAGGATGGCATAAAAGTGCTGCCAACGCAGGAAACGCACAGTAACTGCAGCGCGGATGGCAGACAAGTGCAGCAGTTCCCACGGAGATTCACCATTCGGTCATAAATACGGCCGACAAGCGTTGTCTGTGTCGCCCGCATCCACGGACCACGAGCCCTCGGAGTAGGCTTACGGTCGATTAATCCTCGATTAAGATACGTTTAATATTTATTAAAATTCATACCCACAACAACAGAAAAAAGAGCGGGCGCAAAAAAAAGGGTACATTTATCTGTCGTTAATTCACGGGTTCCGCGCCCGTTCAGCGTTTCCACGTTTCCACGTGTGCATTGGAATCGATTCACTGAGCACTGATTAAAATTTTATCCTTACAAACACAGTTCGGCAGAAAGAAAACAAAAAACTTCTCGCTCTATTCGAACAATTTAACACACAGCATCAGCTTTGGGCGGTAAACAGGCGTGGTCCGGCCACATGACATAACCTCGAAACTGCATACAACACAAATGCAAGCATGCATACTGTGATTACGATCACGTGGTTCGGTGGTGGACATGCAAACGAAGAACAAAAAAAAAACCCCCCCGAAACCGGCTCACCGTGATTAACTGATCGGAGCAGGATATTGGAAATCCGTATGGGGCGTACGGCCATTAATGTGCTTGTAAAACGAATTGCAAGGATTTTGGCTTTTGTACTGTATTTCATGCAAAATATTATTATGTTTCATTTTGGAGGTGATTTTTTTCTAATGAGTAAGCTGCGCTATACCTACTGAAACATAACATCGTGATAAATTTCGAGCTTAATTAAATGGTGCTCGGTGTTTGTTGGGTAAGCAAACAGGATTGGCGCGAGAATTGGATGGGATTGTAATAATCAATTTAATAAATCATCGATATTAAATCACCTTTGTGCAGTAATAATGCTATCAAAAGGATTTCCAGCCACGTTGTCAGTTTTGTTATGCATTTGCATTTTGCAGTTCAGCGTTTTTTTTGCTCTCTTTTCGCTCGAACAGTGTAAATTTACGCCTTTTCCATAATTACGTCCGGCTCGTGTGGATAAGTGAAATAAGCACGGCGTGCGAAGCACAATAAATTGTCCGAAGCCGTGTAAAATCTCGTCGGTATTAACGTCGAAAGCCGTGGTCTATGTCAAATCCGATTTATTGAATGACGTGAAATTGCACCGCTAAGGCTAGCGTGAAAATGAACGCAAATCTCATTCTTCATGCTAACCGCCTTCCCAGGGTTGGGTGTGTTGGCGCCAGGCGGGAAGGAGAGGTTTTCATAAACACGACAATTAAATTTGCTTGCTACTAAAAGCGAATCCTTAACGGTGGTGGTGGCATCGTAACACGAGCTTTCTTTCTACCGTAATCCGGGGTCCCTATTGTCAAACTCGACTGTACGAGAAATGAACGTTTCAGAGTTCCGAAATGATGAGTTGAGTTGAGTTGAGAGATCTCGTCGGTTGGTGTCGAGTGTCCACATTGAGAACAACGTTTTCTCACAGCGTATGTTCGAGGAAGATTATCACATTAAACATATCTCTTCCATTAGGGTAGAGCTACGGACATTCTAGGTTTATAGGCCCATAGAGTGAGCATAAGAATAGCTGAATCAATGCAGAATCCGAGATTTATACAATATTTTTCCGACTTGATCAGACATCAGACCATTCTCTAGCTACGCGCATTCAATTTATGTGGCAGTTGATGATACAATGATGAGCTCTTCAGTAGAATTTTGTGTATAAATCCAAGCTCCCTGAAAAATGGAGCCATGTGGTGGTTCTGTGGCTGCCGAGTAACCCTTGTAAGTTATTAGAATTATGGCCTGGAGGTCGTGAAGCCTACCAGAAGACAACGAAAAGTTTGTTAATATGATTCGACAACAATTCGTTTGAGAGTCTTCCGTTGGAAAACCATAATAAGGGCGAGTGTTGTTGTTTTGTGAGTGTGTTTTGCTGTATGCGCTAAGCTATAACATCGCTCCTGTTCGTCCTTTTCGGGCGGGAAGCCATTTGTTTGTGCCACGGAGAAGGTGTATGCATCGGATGGTAAAATAAATTATGTTATAAAAATCCCATTAGCCGCTAACGTCCCGGAGTCCGGAGTCAGGCGCTTCGCCTCTCGCAGCTGGACTGTGCGCTGTGCTTCACTTTTGGCGCCATAATTTTGTTTATCCCAAACTCAAAGCTCACACACACACATTCTCTCTCACGCCGAGGACAAACAGAAGCCTCTTCTTTACTACCCCTGCTAAAGGCTGTTTTGGGATGGTATCTCTCGCTCTCACTCCTCTAGTTGACATGTATCGTACCGCGTACCAAAGTTCGCCAGGACCTCACCAGATCCTCCCAGAAGTTTTTTTTTAATGCTGCAGCCCGCCTTCCGCCTGGCCCCGAACCCCGGCCAGAGGTAACCATAATTTCTCGGGTGCCAGTCTGTTGTAATCCCCTATTAAGTGGTCTCGGGGGGATTTCTTTTCGGTTAATCCTCTTAAACGGTTTCTTATGTGTTGTTTGTTTGCCCTCGAGACGTCCCGTGGTTTACCGTCGGTGGGGTTCGGCCTGTCCCGGGTGTTTTGCGGGCGGACTGTGTGTTGCAAATAAGCCCCGAAGTCCTGCAGTAATGTGGGATGTCTGGCAATGTCGTGCACGGCAAGTGGGCAGAAAAGTGATCTCTTGGGAAAGGGGAAAAAAATGCGACGCCCCAGTCGAGCATTCATGACGAAGTGGTACATGGCAGGTAGAGTTGATTTGTGGATTATATTTAATGCGTGTGATCTTGAGGATAAATTAATTCATTAGCTTGGTGTAATTAGATATTAGACGCTCTTAAAGGCCGCTTAAGGAACTCTTCGGAAACTGGGTGAAGAGGTTGGTTTTATCTTGACAACTTCAAGCGTCCTGCGACCTGTTGAAACCGGCAAAAAACCCTGTCAATCAGGTTGGTTACCAAATTTCAATTCGGTTTTACCCACGGCCTCGAGTACCTTGAGTTGCTTGTTTTGAGCTCGCGCAAGCACACAACCACCAGAGCCCAAAGCATCCTTCTTTAAAGGCCACAGCCGGCTCGGGGTGACGCACTACTACGGTAAAAACCCGAGGCGCCGGTGTCACAACCTTTGGTGGCAGTGCGTTTTGGGAGGTAAGATTGTCGTAAACTTGCCGTCAGCAAACCGATCGGCAGTTCATTATATACACCTTCTCAGTGGCCCACGGGCTACGGGTGCAGTGCACTGTGCATCGGAAAGTTTGTTTGGACTGATGGATACCCGGTGCGAACGGGCGAAAGTAACGGGACGCAAAAGCAAAAGTGAGAAAATCATTACCCCGCTTATTACTAGCCTCTGGTTGTTTCTTTCTCCCTCCCCCTTGACGGCGATTATTAGACGATTCCTTTATGCGTCTCGTACACACGCTGCTGGTAGTGTGGTAAGCAAGGTAGCTGCCACCATTTCTCACGGGTAGTCAATCTCCCACTCCTGCTTTTATTTTTGCTCGTCGCCCACTCGTCATCGACGGGCCGGAGCTTGTCTGGGTTTGAACGGGCCTCAACGGGCCAGCCGTCGTCATTTGAAGTTTTCAATCGAACGGTGTCGTTACGCGATCGTTCAATCATTCAAACTTTGCAGCATTGTTTGTGTCGTCTGTGTACGGTTACGGAAAATCTGCAACAAGAACAGACGAGAATTCTCAAGTGTCCTAGTGAAAGTTACGAAATTCTACAAAACAATCCACACAAGTGCATCGCAAGTGAACCTGTATACCTGTGTGTGATTCTGTAACAGGGAACCACACGTTCTTGTTCTGCTTGGTTACGTTCGCGTGCTTGTAGGGACAGCTAACTCGACCCTCGTCTTGGGCGTTGGTCGGTTGTGTGTGTGTGTGTGTTTGTTGCGCCATTTCTTCCCACTTATCACGACACTTGCCAGATACCAGATCTCGCACCAGAAAAGGGCCAACCCAGCCAGTCCCAGTCCCAGAAAGGGCGCAACGAAATCGAAAGGTGTCCATCAAAGGAGAAAGTCAACTCACCAACTGACAGTTACACAATAGCGTCGTCCGTAGCAACGGCATCACCACCTTAGTTACTGGGCTGGATTATTATCTCACACACCTATCCGGTGGAGACTCGTGCTAGAAACCTTACCAGTGTGTTTGTCACCACACGTCGTTCCACTGTGTTCCACCTTGTCTGTTTGCTGCCACTGTTCTCGTTCCGCTCCGGGTGTGACTGTGTGCGTGCGTGTACGAGATAAACAGATAGCAAAAAAAAGATCACACACCTTTGACAACGGGCTTTCGGTCGTGGTCGTGTGCCCGCAAGAGAGTTCTGTGTCTTCCTTTCGCAAACCAGTTCCCAGCTCGACGTGCGACGCCACACACTCGCCAAGATGCAAAAGGTGAGTAATATCCGTTACATAATCGAAAAGGCATACCAGCCGGTGGTGGTGGTGGTGGCGATTGCGCGAAATGATAAAGACATAAAAGAGCAAAAACAAACCCCCCCGCTTGGTGTGGTGTAGCGGCACAAAAGGCGAAACCGCAACGCGAAAGATGAATGGCGATCCGAGGATTTGGCTTTGGAGGTGAAGAGACTCGCAAAGCACAAAAGCGAACCCGAGAGAAGCGCATGATGTTTATGTGTGTTTGTGATTATCGCCCACTTTACCCATCATTACCACCGCAAACCCATCCCCGGACGACTGCTCCAACCCGTACGCTTTCCCTTTCGTCTGGGACCACATCTGCCTCCCCGAGCCAGAGTCCACGCGCTTTTCGGTTCGGTTTTGGTTGGATTGTTTTCATACGATTGCCTTTTACTTTTCAGCCTTTCGTTTGCGATTATGCTGCTGCATAACCTCTTTTTTCTGTCGTTGGCGATCCGGTATTTATGTTTTCCTCTGTCTCTCTCTCTCTCTGTATCCTTCTCTTCCATGCCCCGTTTTGCGGTCACATTTGTTCGGGTGTTTGTGCGAAAATCAGGTCACCAGTCGCAGCAGCACCGGCAGCAGCATATGCTGTTGGCTCGTCGGTATCAGCCTGCTGGTGGTCATCGTGCTGGTGCAGCTGGCCGGCTTTACCCACGCCGAGGCGACCACCGCCCGGACGCAGGTTTCGGACGAAGCGCTCGACAAAGCCCTCAGCGACAAGCGGTACCTGATGCGCCAGCTAAAGTGTGCCCTCGGTGAGGTACCGTGCGATCCGGTGGGAAAGCGCCTCAAGAGTAAGTATTCCCGACCAAACGGGGTCACAAAACGTAGCAAGAAAAAAGAAAACACTGCTCCAAACTGGACGGAAACTCGTACGGACTAACTATTGTGAGTTAAAGCTTAAAGTTTGTTGCTCATGGGGCTGCGTGTGTGTGTGTGGTACATAAACCATCGCATGCCATCGATCGAAACTTTTTCCCCTGGATGGGACTAACCCGGACACGAACAGACGAACAGCAGGATGGTTAATTCGAAAGCATTTGAACTTGGCGCCGCTCAAAATTGCACACATTTTAAGCAGTCAGTTTTGGTGCTCGTTAATTAAACATCGCTCTGGGTGTGGGGGACTGCCGGCTGAGTTGGTCAGATGGGAAGATGGGAACCACAAAAGGAGACGAAAATGAGATACGAAGGAAATGGGTACGGCAAACCATAATCCGTTGCCTTGGTTGCAAGCTTCTGGACGTGAGGTGATCATCGTCTGGAAAGATGTATCTATGCGCACTCTGTGAAATTGCAAGTGAGCATGGTTCCGGTGTGCGTTTGGACTTTGGCACAGTGAGATGAAAAAGTATACGTTTAGCTGGTTAATGTTGAGTAGACGATGATTTTGGGGCGTTATAGAGTATGCCAAAGCAACTCTGGTGATCGGGTTTGATAGAAGATGTATTAATAATATTATATTGAAGCTGACGAAAGGTATGACTTAAAAATTATTTGGAGCTTAAGTCCCAAAAAGATTGGAACCTGGTGGAGAGTCCTTCATGGTTTTAAGGTGCATTAACTCAGAAGTAATCATGAATTTACATTTTATTAAGCATAAATTGATCTTGAGGGGGCGGCCCGTTGGTAGATGCGACAGCGGTGCCGGTTTTCACACGGCAGGACCGGGGTTCAAGTCTCATCTGGGCCGTTTCCCCCCTAATGAGGACTGACTATCCAACTATGCGGTAACAATAAGTCTAGTAAGCCAGAAATGGCAGGCATGACCTAAGAGGTCGTTAGACCAAGAAAGAAGAAGAAGAAATTGATCTTGACTACCAGGACAAACTTACTGGGTCAAGTCCAGCAATATATAAATATCAGGCCAAGATTTATCGAGGCTTTAGTGCTTAAAAACAGAAAAAGGATATATTGAACACAAGATATTAATCGTTTCTGGAAGAGTCTCAATGTCTAGCTGTGGCTCGACTGGCACAACACGCCAAACAACTCCAAACGGTTCCTGAAAGTTTCAATAAGGGCCATTTGGAAGGTATAGGATAGTACAATAAAATAAACCTCCAATTCATCAGAGGTCATTTAAATTTAAACTAGCTTTGGTAGAGGAATGGGATAACATTCCGTCATGCTTTTCAGTCAATATGGTAATCTTGATTCCTAGACTATGTGTTATACTTACTAATTTTGAACTGTATTCTTGTGTTGTTACTTTTATTATTTAATTTACTTTTTATTCATTATATATCGACTCTTCTTCTCGTTGGCGCTAAGTCTTTGAGAGGTCTTGCCAAAATCAGTTCCTCCTGCGTACGGGCAAATGCTCCGGATGAGATTTAAAATACGTGTTAACAGTTGGCACCGTACCTCATAAATGTGGAGCTAGACGTATACTTTCTGCACTCACTGTATGACTGTAAGCTAAACAAAGAGAAGCCAACACTAAAGGGGGGAAAAATGGTAAAATCGAAGACGAAAAGTTCTACCATCTACCATTCGTTTTCGGATGCCATTTCTCTTCGTTTGCCACATATTTTACTCGAATTCGGAAGGTTGTATTCTTTTTGTTTGTTTTCTTCGTGTGCCCAAGCCTCTCCCCCCCAAAAAAAAAAAACAATACAAAAGCGATCTTAATTAAAATTAAAATGATAATTACGTTCTATCCACTTGGCCGAGGCGAAATGGAGCGGGAAACAGGGACCATTGGTGGTCCATTTGTTGTGAGATAAAGTGGCTAGAAGAGAAGTGTCTAGTGCTAAAAAACATGCAGCTCAGACGACTCCACTCAAGACAAACGAGATGGAGCAGTAGAATGATTGCGAAAGAGGTTTGTGGTTTTTGGAGGAGCTTCTCCTTTTTTGTTTTGCTTTGGAAAACGGTCGTTATTGGGGAAAGGGTCCCTGTTTTGGGGTGGAGCACACCACCAAACCGATTTATGGAGTTTTGTTTCGGTCGTCTTGGTGTTGTTATCTTTTTATGATTATTCTTCACACTATAAAAGATATTTGTCTTTGCGAAAACTTTCTGGCGACTTTTTGAAAGACTTTTTGCCGCAAGACTAGGACACAGACACCACTAAGTCCAAACCAAAGGCACGGCAAACCATTTCTGGTGCGGAGTGTTGGCTGTGGCTAGCAAGTTGCAGTTGACTGAAAGTGAAATGTTGAAATGCTACCGAAGAGGAGTTCCTCCTGAAGCTCGAGCAGAGGAAAAATAACAAACCACGTCGAACGAATGTAGGGAATGTACTAATTGCATGTTTTTGTACATGTGGCTTTTGGGTAACAGACAAAAAAAAACCTTAAACCGAGATATTGCAGAGATATTTCGGTGGTGGTGGTAATGGTGGTTAGTTTTGGCCGCTTCCTAATGACTTTATTGCGCACCTTAAACCGTGTGGATGGAGCTGGTGTGCGATTGATTTTCTATCTACCAAAACTTTTCCCATCCAACAAAATGTTGAGATTGGGAAGCTTTTAGTGGCGTTTGCGCTATCATTGAAACTCTTTAACTCAATCAATTGCACGCCCGGGGAAAAACACACACAAAACAAAAAGCATCTCCCAACTAGAAAACCCTTCGAGCAGCAGTATGTGTTGGACCGCCGCTTTAAAGTGGGGAGCAGCTGAGGAGATGTGGCGTCGTGTTGAAACATTTTATTGCTCGTAAATTCTGAAAGCAGTCAAACGATTTAACACCCGTCGAAACGAACGATGCAATAAGCGTTAATAAAACGCGATTTATATATCTCCGAACAAAGTGTTTTGGTTTTTTTTTGAGCCCCTAAGTTAAAACCGCGTCTTGTTGGTACAAACACAGTAATATTAGGATAAGTGTTTTAGTGTGTGAAAACTATAAGAGAAAAGTTGCACATTGATCACGCTCTCGAACAAGCGTCGGTTTAATTACAAAATCATGGCATCCCAGCGCCGTCGCATTATTAATTATGAGATAATTTTAAATAACATTCTACGTGCTACCCATGACAAATGACCCCACCGAAGCGAGGGCTCGCCACCCCCTTTTATGACAATATTTAATTTAAGACTACACTTTAGCGCGAATTAACACCTCTCTTTCGATCGAATCGAACACCGGCCTGTGCCTGTTGATAATGAGATGCAAAAATGCATTAATTCTATTCCAAAGTCAATGATTTATGGCGTGCGGGGGGGCAGCAGCATATTCATGCTGTGTTGTTTCAACAAACACGTCCCATCCACCTGCCCCACCAAGCGTGTGCTCCAGCGCGTCCATATTTTGTGTCACATTTATGGCATTTTTGTTCGCACCAAACGATTGTGACCGCTCTTTTAACACTTAATTAAATCGCACACTGATAACACAAAGGCGGGGTTTTGGTAGGTTGGGAGGTTCCCCTTCTGCATGCTGATGACAATCCTGATAAAGGTATTTTCTCCCCGGAGGGTTACCGGTCGGAACGTCAAAGGTTAGGTGTGAGGTGAGAGCCGTTTTGGGTTTGGGTTTTTTGTTGCCAAGGTTCCAAAGTTCAAGCTGTCCTGAGGGAGCTCCTAAAGAGCTTTGATTTGGTTTTTGGTGGTGTGCGGTGTTGGTGGAAGGTCGTTGGTGACGCGTGCATTCAGCGTGCACAATATGCGCCATCGCAATGGCTGTGGTCTGGCGAGCGACTCCGTTCACGTTCGCCTGTGTCAGGGCCGTGAGTGCGTGTACGCTGTGCGTGAATATGCGCCCGGGATGGCTGATTGCCCGAGACTATTGGTGGACGAGCATAGAATAAATATTTTGCCCTCCCCGATGCACAATTAAAGGAGGCGTGGGTCTGTCCAGACGACGGCAACGACGACGACGACGCAGACTGGTGACGATGGCAGCGGTTATACATAATTCATCGCATCGCATTTCATGGTTTGCCGCCGGACTCCCGGCCGTTTTTGCCCCGAAGGACTCTACCCTGTTTTTGGGGGGGGCATCAACAGCGAGACGCAGTGTGTGGATTGTGTATGCTGCCCAAACAATTTGTTGCAACTCCCCCACAACCCAGTGCAATAGCAGGGAGAAGGCACGTAAGACTGCTAATGTTGCTGTTAATTAAATTGTTCGCATTAGGACCTCGAAAACCATAATTTATGGTTTGATAGATTGGTTGGCAACGGTGGCGCATTGTGTGCGGAGCTGTTGTGCGTTTTGTTCGACACCTAGTGTTTATTAAATTATTCATTTTAGGTGTTTTAGAAAAGCGTGTTCCTGTTCTTTTAAAGCACCGTCACACACACATACACACCGAAGGGGGGGGGGGGGGGGTGAAGATTGTTTGCGAGATTAAACATAAATGGTGTGGCAGATGTTTGCAATCGATCGATTTACTTCCATACCGAGCTTTGTTTTTGTGCTTGTCGTCCTACAGTCAACGAGCGAACGAACGGCCCCTCCCGAACGCCGACTGTGCATGATCTCGCACATTGCAGCTATCCAGGCGCAAAGCTCAAGCAGAGCGCACACCGTCGGTGGTAATGGTTTTTCACTCGGAGAAACTGTTCGCCATTAATGTGTAATTAAATCTTCAATTAAAATCTAATTGATTCCACAGATTGTGTTTTCCGCCGGTTCCGCGGGTGTTGTAATCGGCCCGAACGATGAGCACTGACCATTACTAAGCGGTTTGGCGCGATTGCAGCTGACAAACGGTCGACGAAACGGCATCGCAGCATTATTTATGCAATCAATGGCCGCCGTCGCTGTCGTGCTGTTGTGGGATGGGATACTCTTTTCAAAAGTTAATAGATTCGCTGATTTATTCTACTTGTTGGCAGCATCTTCGTTTTTTCCAAAAACCTCCGGTCATTAACTGTCTATTTTTATTTTCTTCCACAGGTTTAGCACCGTTCGTACTGCGTGGTGCCTGTCCCCAGTGTACGCCGGTGGAGATGAACCAGATCAAAAAAACGCTCGCCCATTTGCAGCGAAATTTCCCATCGGAATGGAACAAGCTTGTGCAGACGTATGCCGGCTAGATCGGGCGGCAGCGATGTAAAGCTTCATGTGTGTGTGTGATAAAACGAATGCGTCGGCGGTGGGAACTCTTGTGGAGGATGGATGTATATTTTAAGCGACAAGCTGCAACGGTGCGGCTAGGCAGTATCTAGGTTAAGCAGGTGCTCGAAACGCAACGCAAAATTCTAAATGTTAACTAAAGTATTGGACCATTGCACACAAATAGTGTGTCGTACAATTTGATAACAAATTTAGTAATAAAGAAATAAGATATGGATACAACATAATTCGCCTAAAAGTATGCAAAGTGTGTGCCATTCACACGTGACACGGCTAATGTCCTTGACGAGTCCTAAAAATACGCTCGCACAGGACAGACCTGTGAGGAAGCATTCTTACGTTCTCTTGGTAGTTGCTCACAGAAGAATGACACAGAATAACGAGCTCCAAAACCGGATCCACCAACGTCAGACGGCTTCCCCCATGAGGAAGGGAGTCTCACAAGACGAGTTAAGGGTTTGGGAAGTATGTGTTGGATTCGTTCGAATACAGTGAGCTTTGGTGGAATATTCGTTTGCTTCGTTAAGTTCACAGGAAAGCCTGAAAAACGTCAAGTTTTTACATTTTTCCCGCATTGTCACCAACGGGTTTACTGCGCCACAATCCAACCGTTCGGCAGTGCCGTTTCCTTGAAGCAACTTTGTAATCGCCAGTTTAAATTTGTCTCTCTTTCTCCAACATTCTACTCCCAGACACTTATCGAACCGTGTTCGTTTCGTGCGGAAAAAACCCCTTCAAGTTTTTTTAAGGGCGCACCTTCCGAACACTGTTCGCAATGACGAAAGTCACACCCAGAGGACACATATTTCGGGAGTATGTGTGAGAGCAATTTACTTGCACGCTTTTTGCCATATTGTTCTTCCGCGTCATCAACACCAACCGGCCTTGGACTGGGGGTCCAAACTAGCAACACACGTCGGTTTTTTTTTTAACTTGACGCGCCTGAAAGCGTTCAACCACCATCGACAAGGTTGAGTTGAAGCTACGGAGCACAACGATTGCACCAATGCGAACGCCAGTAGACATGTAAAACCCCTTTTGACAAAGTTAAATTATTCTTCGCCGAAGCCGTTTGCAAAAAGTTTTCTACCAAATGAGCGCACGAACCGTCGTGGACCGCCGTGGAAGGCGTAGCGACCGTGGAAAGGTGTAAAATCCTATCAAGAAAACACAAAGCTCCACCCTCACTTCTCGCCCACATGCTCCAGGGAAGAAAAAACAAAGAGTTAAAGATGCAGATAAAGAAGACATACAAAGACGGGGAAGTAACCCGGAACCAGGGAGCTCTTGGGTGCCGGAGAGCGAGAGAAGCGTCACGCAGGGATTAGTTTGGCGCGCTGTTCTATAACATCCCGACAATGATGCTTGCCGATTCCGTTTTTCGAGTGCTAGGAAAATATTTTCCTTGTTCGGAAACAATTACACTCGTTTGCGTGTTGGCGCTGCTGCTGCTGCTGCTGCTGCACTTCGGGACATGCGAGTGTGAGTGTTCAGTCTTGTGGCTCGGCTAATAAATTACTTCCGAACTCGGCCCGGGCCGGGAGTTTTCCGTGGCGGTCGATTGCGCCAAACGCTCTTAAACTCGGAAAGCGGTGGATGGATTTGCCGGGGAAAACACTTCTGAGTATGGAAAACAGAAGAAGCTTTTCCAATTTACTTGAATAACAATGGCGGTTGTAGCGAGTCGAGGAAGAAGAGGAACGCTTGCTTCCACCAGTTGCATACTCCGGCAGCCGGCGCAGCAGCAACAAGACTGCTTGAGCAATGATGAACAATGGCCACCCGAGCAAGCTGCCGGGAGTGATTGTTATCGTTTAATGAAATATTCGTCATTTCAAACTTTAAGAATGGACACCTGCAGTGTGGTGCACCGGTTGCACCAGAGCAACCAGCAGCAACAACCAGTGATGAGAAATGGGATTCGTTTATGGTGGCCATACATATTTTTCAGCTCCGGTTATAACACTTCATAAATTGTGCTTAAGCGGAAGAATGTTTGCAAGGCTTTTGCGTGAGAGCGAACACTGTCCCCTTCTGATGATCAGAAGTAGCTTATTTCTCAAACTAAAAAAAAAACAGGTGGCCATTCCTCCCGTATATTGCAAATCGCGGGAATGAAGTCCTCCGGGAACATTTCTGCAAACAGCGAACGGAAGAACATAAAAGAACGGAGATGTTGTGGCTCGTCCGCTCGAGAGGCGACTCCTTATGTGCACACACCCGAGTGCAAAGAAAGGTGTAAAGTCTTGTTGAATTATTAATCCCTTCCCGAAGACAAGCACGACTCGGGTGCCGGCTAGTAGCCAGCAAAACGGACTGCCGGAGCACACGGGAGTGCATTGTTGATTGTCCTTATTTATGTGCCTTTCCGATGCGAACGTACGGAGAGCATCGGGAACAGCACAATGGCCCCCGTGAAGTCCGCGACGATACAAACGGAATGAAATCATTGCCGCGCCGGAACGCCAGGACCAACGATCAAGTGTCCTTCGGGGCGAAGTCGAGTCGACGCTTCTGAATGTTTGTATGTGTGTGTGTGTGTGTCGTCAGGTTTATAGGAACACGGTGGCAAGTGCCCAAAGAGAGAGCGAGCACAACGGATTGTTGCTGTTTCGGTTATTGCCACTTTAGCCTCACGATTCGTTCCGTTTCCTTGGGGGCATCGGCGGCCCATTGTTTCGTTGGCTTTGGAATTGTAAAATAAACTCGCCCAGTCGCTCCCAGTCCGTTTTCTTTTTCCTCGACTGGCACCATAGTGAATTTATGAAAAATTTATGAGATTACAATGCGCTCTCCCCCGAAGGTGGACGAGTTGGTCGTAATGGTGTGATAGTGCTTGAGCTGCAGTTTAGCCCTTTTACGGTGTGCTACTGCAATCGGTGCAATTGGTTGTGTTTCTTGCGCGGTGGCATTTCGGCGCTCACAAGAAGTCCTTAGAGCGCTGTTTCTTTGGATTTAGCGAGGACTATATATCGGTTGATGGCTGTGTGGTGTCGCTCGATGACAGAACGGTTATATGCGCGGTGTAGTGGTCGTAAAACGGTGTCAAGAATTGTTAGTGAATGAAGTTAACACTTGAGGTGTTTGGTATTTTATTGATTCTTTAATAGATTAGAGCCATTCGCCTGCGCGTTGTCTGGTGTATCAAATCTGTCTGAGTGTTGTCGAGAAAAAGCTGTCTGCGGTTAGTTAGTAGATTGGGAGCAACTATGGCTGAAATACTGCGTCGGAACATTTGTTTGTCGGAACTTATTCCCCGAATGAAGAAGACGCATCTCAAGTTAAACTACCGATAGTTGACGAAAAAATTCAAGGTTGAAATGATTGATGAGCCCAGGGATCGTAACGACTAAAGAACATGTACAAGAAGGACATTGTTTTTCATCGACCCCAGTCGAGGTCAGCCATGTTTGAACGGGATATTCACATGATTGATAGGACATTCGACTATTTACATACATCAATGACCCGAGAGGGTTCATATTGATCGGGCTATCAATAATTCACAACGATCTACTGAAGGCGCCAGTAACGATCATCTTTTGCATCTTTAAGCTCATCATGCATGACGAAATCTATTAGAGAATTAATTGCAAAACATCTCAGCAATGCGGAAGAAGAACAGAAACTTTTGAAAAAGTTTATTTTTCAATTATGCAAACGCTAACGCTAGTAACGGCCGTTAAGCAGTGAACCCACTGTTATATACACAGCTCGATCCTCATCTGGAGATGCTGTGACAGCTGGAGCAGATATTTATGTTTAGTCGAAAGAAAGTGTACGTGAATCAAGTAATCAAAGTGAAAGAATTGTGAGCAATTTGTTTGTAAAAATGGACAAATGAAGGATACATCAAGTGAGTTTACGCAAAATCAACTAATAGATAGTGTAATTAATAAGACATTGCATGATTATAAACACATAAACATTCCATAACACTCTTCCAAAGTAAGCGGCATCCTGCCAGCAAAGAAATCGTCCACTAATGAGTTTGTTCATGTCAGAAAGCAGCTTAGAAATGGTGCACCTAAAGCGAAAAAAACCCAAGCTAAATCTTTACACACATAATCTGCTCGTAAAAACATCATTAATTTGTTCGCTCACATCAAAAACGAGCTTTTAAATCACATCGCAACAACTGATGCTTAAGATTCTCGTCCTCTACGGCTTGGCCAGTAAACGAGGTTTGTGGTTTTGCGTTTCTTTGCGTTTTTTTTCCCCCACGACCCATAATTTGTACCGAAAACGGGGCTTTGTAAAAACTTCCCGAGAAACGAGAACATTATCTGCGCGGCGAAATAACAACCCCAAAGACGACGGACGCGGGCAGCAAGCGAGCCTAATGGAACTAATTTGGCTCACGTCTTCCCCGGCACGGTTGTTTCCTGCGCTTATGATGCGCTTATCGCAACCCAACCATGTTGGTCGAATTTCCACGAACAAATGGCTTTACTTTTGGTGGGGGAGCTATGACCGTCGAAATCTGCCAATGTATGGCGGTGAAGAGTGAGCGTTTTTTCTGTATTCCGCCGTTTCACAAAGCACCTCCAAACTCCAGGGTCGAGAATGTCTGCGTTTTTCACCCGAAAAGAAACAAAACATCCGACCCCAATATGTCGGCAGTCGGGCACCAGCAACAGAAAAAAACGAAACTTCCCCACAAACAGACAAAAAAAGCACAAAGAAATAAACACTAGAGTAAATAAGATAAAGTAATTATTTGCAACTAATTGCATTGGAGGTTTTTACGCCCGGTCGGTCCGTCGGAACCCGGTCGGTTGGACGGAAATGGGCGCTTGGCAATGGGTTGGCTCTTACTTAATTATTTTCCATTTACGACCGTGACCACCGGTCGCGCGCGCCACGCATTGGATCAAGTTTGTCGAAGTCGTCGGGCACAGTCGGCCGGCCGGAGATGCTGAGCAGATGAGCGCGCTACTGTCCCCCTAATGCGACCATTCGGCACGACAGGATTTTGCGTCCTTTTTGCAGCTTTGCGGTTCCACCCGTTTTTGGGGGCAGATACCGTGGACGGTGAAATGGTGTTCGTGTACCGGAACCGATGTTCACGCGTGTAATCACACACACACACACACACACTCACTAGGTACCGTGTTTCCGGGACACGGAGAATAGTTTCAGCGAAACGTTCGCTTGTGTTATAATTTAAATGTCAGTCGGTTTGGGACACTCCGGGTTCAGTGTCGCATTTTGGTCGAATTTTCGGTTCTTGGTTAGTGCTGGTGCTGTGTGCCGTGGACCACCGCTTTGCCCAGGGTAGTTCTAGTTGGTAGTGACACATATCTTCCCACTTGCAGGGGTTTTGAATCCTTACTTTCGGAACTCGTCGTTTATACGACGTGCTAGAACATCAGAACATGTTCTCACCCTGTCCAATGGGGTCCGTCCGGTCCCCCGAACCGCAGGGACGTGCAGACAAACACCGATGTAAGCTCCTGCCCGGTCTGACACGTGTCTAATGCGATAATATATAATGAAAATTTATTCTCTCTACCATCCGACAGGCGAGAAGTCAGGATGGGCTTTTGCATCGCGTCCGCTGTGTGTGCTTCCGGTGAGTTCGATCGTTCACAAGGATGTCGACATCCGTTCGGTCCGTTGGGGTGGTCCCTCTATCGGGTAGAAGACTTCCGGGAAGAAGTTTTGATCCACCTCATCAAGCTCGCACTCTTCCGAAAGCGTAATGTAGAGCCCGTGAACCTCAAGTTCTCTACCGAGAACAAGTGATTTTTGCCTGTCCTGCTTTCAAGGGAAAGAACGAAAGGTTTTAAAATAACGATATCGACGCATCGGACCAGGCCTTGTGCAATGGATCAACATCCGCCCAAAGACGAGGTTGTGGTTTTTCGAGAGTAGCTAGCCTGTTGGGGTAATACGTGTGTGTGTGTGCGGCACAATTCTTCAAATAGATTACATTTGCTGCGGATGTGGCTTTTGAGAGCAAATTGAAGGGTGCCTCGGTTGAGTAGAAAGTAATTAGTTTAATACCCGGGGTCGGGTAAAGGATGTGCTCGCTTTGTGTTGATGAAAAAAATCTCGCACAAAGCAGTGTAATTCACCATTTGATTCTGTTTGTTGTAGTACAGAAAGGTGATAATGGTGGTAAACAAAGGGAACAAATTAAAAAGCTTCGCTGTTCGTTTGACAGTTTCCGGTTGTGATTAAAATTCTCGTTCGACAATTAACTTTATCCAGCAGCCAGTAAACGTAAGCAGGAATTAATGTCCCGCAAGTACAATATTTGCCGTTCAACCACATTTGCAACCATCAACTGTCGGTGCGATTCGGCAGCTGAAGCTCAAAGCCATATAAAGTTTAATGCATCCAGCGAGATTCGCTAATTATGTTGCAGATTTCGCAGCAAGCTCACTATTTAGCATACAAATTAGGAAGACGAGCGCCAGTCAACGGCGAAATGCAAATTGCGCAATGATGCACCGTCTTCGGCTGATAGCTACATCAAAGGATACGCACGTTGACATAAACAGGCGCACCATCGCACCGGTCGCGTGGTGGAAAAACAAACCAGGAACTAACTATTCCGTACCCAACTTTGTGGAGACACCGTAGCAAGACGTTCGGTTCGGCGCAAGGATAACGTTCGATAAACATTAATTACATTTTCCCCAAACTGTCGAGCTTGGGCTGGGATACGGAGAACTCAGAGCAATGTCATCGGGAATTTGCGCACTTAATTTACACTTCATACCACGACTCGAAGCTGACAAGAACGCACAAGGGTGACATTTTCTTCGATGAGCGCTTTGCATTCCAAACTCCATCGAGAGTCTCGGAATTTCCATCCATCCGTCACGACGCCCTTGGAAGGACTTTCACACTCGGTACAGAACGGTTCGCTCTTCCCCATCTTGGCCGCATAAATGTGAATGTCAAACGAAGCAAAAATGCATAGCTTATAAATAACGATACACTCCTTCTTTTCTTCATTCTTTTCTTTCCCGTTGGCATCTTCCCAAACCCACCGGAAGTACTTAAAAGGGGGCGTCCTTTCTGGTCTCGGAGAAGCGCGTACACGAAATAAAACGAAACGATGGCCATTTTATGTGCGGACCACTTCCCCTTGATGGCGCACCGTCGTCAACGAAGCCACGAAAAAAAGGGCAGGAATCGGTACGAGCGCCGGCGACAGTAACCGTTAGACAAACTAATTCAGTAATGCTGAGCAATTTATTCATGAAAAGATGTTTCAACACCCAATCCCTTAACGGGGGACACTATAAGCGGGGATGGACAGAAAAAAGTGGTATGTTTATGGCATAATTTTCTGTCAAACGTCTTTTCGCGCGCGTACTCGCTCGCTTGGTCAAACGATGAAGCTACTTCGACTAACAGCGGCATCAGCAGCAGCAGCAGGCGGCAGAAGGTAGTCAGGGTGTGACTGGCGAGAGTGAGGGCGCTGTGTCGATGGTCCGTCGGTAACTATGATTCGACGACTCTTGATATTCATTAGCGAAGCGCTCTCAATTTGCATGCTATTAACCGTGACATAGCGCGTCTTTGTGGGTGTGTGTGTGTGTCCTCAACGTGAGGTAGTAAAAGCGAAGCAGAAAAAAAGTCTCCTCTTTACTAGCTGTGAGTAGGACATATTTACGATGAATAGAGGATAGAGAAAAAAGCGCATCCTTCAGTCAGTGTTTCTGCGTTTTTCTTCTTGTAGCATCCAAAAGCATTTCAAGTAGGTATGGCAGGATACACTTTTCTCTCTCTCTCTCTCTCTCTCTCTCTCTCTTGTTACTCGTAAGAGACGTGAGCGTATGTGTGTGCAAAAGTGGAACAATCGTTACCATCTGCAAGGACTCAACGCCTGGAAAGGTTGAAGAACGAAGGACAGACGATAGAAACATGGAAAATGGCATTGAATTAGTGAAGCCTTACTCTATATCGGCAGGATGGTCATGTTGGGGGTTAGTCTCCGTGTGTTGTGCTGATTGATTAATCGCCTAGCAGGATTAAGGCAGCAGCAGGGAGTGGAGGCGTTCGAACGGAAGAATGGTTTGGTTTATTCGTGGGAAAGAAAACTTCCCCAAATCCCGGCACAAGCCGCCGCTCGCTACCCCGGAACCATGGTGACAATCATTGATTGGGTAATCAATCAACTGGCCGGAATGAGCATCGCAATTGTTAATCCAACGACGGATGGCACGGACGCGGCAGTGTGTTGTTTGTGGGTCACAAATGCGATCGAGCGAATTTGATCGATCTGTCGAAGGCGCGAGAGAATGAATTAATAAGACTTACGTCGACTTCCGGCAAAGGGTGGTTGGAATGGGTGGGAAATTTCAATCACAAACGCACACACACACACCCACACTGAAGCGTGATTAGTTCCTTCGTTGGAAAATGGAATTTCTGCACGCGGCATTGCATTAGAGTTCGGTTTCGGTGGAGGTCAAACCCATTCAATATGCTAAATTTGATCAGCAGATTGTGAATATTTAATTGCATGATGACGGAATTCCGTATGCAGCTGCACTGGTCACGCGAAAGCTGGATTGGTTGGCCCAACCATTGGCTGGTAAGACATCTTTGATGCACTCACCAAGATAGACACTAATCATCATCGCACGTCATCAGCAGAACAATGAACGATTTTAATTAGCGTTAGTGCCAACAAGATAAAAACAAAGGCTGTGTTCTTGATGTATCAACTTTCTACTTTCAAGAAACATGCCTTCCGAATTTCCGACTCATAAACTTCCTTTTGGCTCGTTACAGGAAGTTCAATCACTTGATGGCCAATCGAAAACATTGGCACCATTAGCACTTCCCATCGAGTGCACATATTGCAAACTTTATCGTTTACCAACCAACCGGCGTTCCTCACAAGCTGTTAGGGTCGCTGTTAGATTGTTTCGTGCATGCATAGAACGGATGCAATTGATTTAGATGAATGTGGCCTCAATGCATCGGCGGCAGTAACGCCCAGCCCAGCCGAAAGCATTTATCTTACTTTAATACTTTTGAAATTAAAAAACTTTTCCAAATACGATTCACCCTCTCCCGAAAAATTCGTCTACAGCTTCTGGTCTTTTGACCGGACCGAGGAAACTGATGTGAAAGTTTTCTCCACACTTACCTTGCATTGTAAAACGACGGGAGGTTTCCTGCCGGCGCACCCAACAAACCATTGTATGTGTACTGCATTTATATTTGTATCGATTGCTATTGATTTTATGTACGCACACACACACACACACACACACACACACACACACTCACCGACGTGCAGGGAGATTCTTCCGTAAAAACACTTCCGTCAAACTGCCAAGAGAGAGAGAAGTTGGTGCACACCAAGCTACCAAAGAACAGACACTACACTACCGTATCACTTCCGGGCTTCAGAGATTAATTTATTGCCCAGCAAGTTTGTCGTTCATCAGTGCGAGAAAAATGGCTGCCGAACCGGCGAAGGTGCTAGGGGAGTGAGTGCAAAAAAAAAGTTCCTCGTTCGTACCCGTTGCTATCGTTACTGCAACGAGTGCTACCTACAACGCGGCTCAGGACACACTTTCGATAGCGCTTGGTTTCTCAACTTTGACAAGTAGTGGCATGTCAGCAAGTGTTGTTTACACCGTTGTTTTTGTATGTGAATTTGGTTGTTTCCAGTATGTCCAGTGTTCTTCTTTTATTGATTAGTACTCGGATGTGCGGCGCTTTCTCTGAGCGGTCTTCCTTTACGTTCCTTTCCCCTCCTCTCGCCCCACTAAATTGCTCCACTTCGTCGCCTGACACATCTGTCAACTAGGGTGATACGGTTCTTGCTTTGTTGGCTATTGGCAATTTATTACTGGAAGTATTTGCTTAATATGTACATCGTAACAGTGCTCCCGGGCGGCTTCCCGGTTTTATTTTGCTCCAGTGGGAAGCTCTCCGGATGCTATTTATTCACTCGCTTTTGGCCCTACCCTGAAAGCGCCTGCCTGAAAGTGCCCTTTTCGATCCCTTCGCCTTGTATCTGCTTCATTTGCTACACGCATCCTTCAGCTGGTGGCGCTTATTTGATCTATTCTATATCTCGTGTACAAAGACCCTCGTTCGGGTTCGCATTGCATGCCTATCCAGACGGCGGATGTGGGAGTGGGGGAAGGTCGTTGTTTCCTGATTAATCCTAGCAAATTAGAAAACAACATTACCTTCGTTACCTCTTTCGCAACGAACGCCCAGCAGTGTCAGTGTCGTCAGGTTGTTGTCTTGTTGGGTCGTCGTTGTAGCCGGTTCCGGTGACAGATGGCACCCGTAACCGTGTCCTCACAGGGCGCAGGTGGGCGCATGGTGGAAGACGAGATCGGACGAGATTTTCTCCTTCGGTTTGCGACCGATCAGTAGCAGCAGCAGAAAAAGTGTAATCCAGGGAAGATAGATTTGAAAGTAGCGAAAAAAGGACACACAGGACAGGGCTGTCACGATCAAAATGCTCATAAATCTATCCTCCAGCCCGGACAGCGGACGGAACGTTCCGCCTAGTGTCCCGGCAGTCCATCGGCCACCGAGCAGCGTGACCGTGGATGGTGGAGATGAGGCCGCCGAGGAAGCTGCCGATGATCCGTGCGGGTTCGCCGACGCGGAGGAGGACGAGGACGACGACGAGGACGATTTGGAGTAGGCCGTCAGCTGCGGATAGTTGATGTAGGTCTCACCGTTCGCCCCGTACTCGACAAAGGCCGGCGAGTAGGTGATGTACTCGATGATAAACCCGGTCGGCGGATAGGGCGTTGTGTCGTACGGTGGCCCTGGCGAGGGAGACGAAAAAGAAGACGCAGAATGAAACAAAATGGCATCATTACACGACGAAGGTGTGTTTGTCATTTTGGAGTGCACGGAACCGTATCCGGGGGTCGTGTATATATTGATCGGAGGGCTGACTGACTTCACTAAGCAAAAGCAGTCCGGTACCACCCAAGAATAGCATTTCGGGAATAAACAAAACCTTCTTCCACGAACCAATTTCGCATTCAAGGGGACATTTGTGGCAATGAATTGAAGACACATTTTTAAAGTGAAGCACACGTTATGATAAAGTGGAGTTGTTGAAAGTTTACTCAAGTGTTTGCCGCTTCTCGCTAGCTGCGGTGGTACATCCATCATTTCCTAGCGAACACAGGTGTAGCGTAGGGCATGGCTTTCATGTTGCGAAACTTCGGAAGTACTTACTTGGCCCCATTAGTGTAGTTCTTCGGCGCGGTGGCGTCGGAGGTGGTGGTGGTGCCGGCGTTGTGGTGGTGGTCGTCGTTGTCGTCGTCGTCGTAGTGGTCGTGGTCGTTGTGGTGGTGGTGGTCGTGGGTCTTTTAATCTCTGCAAATTGGACGAAAGGTGGGAAAGAGCAATCGATCAAAGCCGAACTATGGCCAACAACTGCGCCGGAGCACCATCGCCGACACGTTCTCAAAACCTACCGTACAGCCGAATCGTTCGGTTGGCCTTGCCGAAAGCGTTCGATGATATGCACATGTAGCTGCCAGCATCGGCCATGGAGAAGCTGCGAATCCGGAGCGTCATCTTCGCCGCGTACAGGCTGCCAAAATGTTGCTCCCGAATTTCGTACCGATCCCCGTTCAGCATCACCTCCTGATGGTGATGGTTGAAGTTTTCCGCACTGGACGAGCTCAGGCTGCCGCTCGGGTTGCGTCCACCTTTCGCCAACTTTGTCCAATAGTTGACCGAACGTGGAAATGACTCCACCTCACACTCCAGCTCGACGTCCGATTCTTCGTACGCCCCGAGAAGCGTCTTGGCCGTCGTCACGTTTGGTGGAACTTTGGACGAAAAATTAGGACGAGCAGAGTAGAAGCAAGAACAAGATTGAAGGCTAAAAGTGCAACATCGTTCGGCAGCTAGGACGGACCAGGGAGTCCGACGAACAACTTACAGTGAACGTTCAGATAGACACGCTTGCTAACGGCGGGTGGGACCTCGTTCGAGGCGATACACAAATATGCACCCATCTGCTTCCGACTGACGTGGGTCAGGTTCAGGAAGATGCCAACATGTTGATCGACTGTGAAAGAAAATGGAAGTTGCAACCCATCGCAATGATTTTGATTGAACGATCGAACAAAAATCGGAATAACGGGTAATGGGTAGTACTGGTTATTGGTTTCCCGAAACCCGGCCCCACAACAAATAGAAATGACTTTGGCAATAAATAAATTTTCCTTGCATACCCAAATCAACTTGTTGCGTAAGTTGGTACGCACATAAAAGGGTCTCTCGATGAATGCTGTTTTCCGTACTTTTTTTTCTCTTGTACATCGGGTGCAAAACAAATTTCAGTTACAATTTGATTGCTCTGTGAAGTTTGTGGAGGGATACAGGGAGGGTGATAGAGAGGGGGGAAAAGTAAATAATAAAAATAAACGATAAAGATAGCTGCGATAAAGGAAGCTTGAGAAGTGTGTCTGTGTGTGGACGCAAGAGGAGGTAAAAATTTATGGAGAATATTATTGGCCCCAATTTGAGGTTAAAGCAGTGTGTGAGGCAGTATCAGGAAAGATTGGTCATAAATCAAGAAAGGGCTCAGTTCGAAGTCGAAGACACATAACCGATGTCTTGATGACGTTGTGCCGAGGTATGAAAGGAAGGACAGGGACAGCAGGATGTGTCCCGGTGATGGATCGTAAACTTCATGGGAAAAGGATTGCAGAAGAAAGTGTGTTTGTATGTTATGTTGAACGGCCGTTAAGGTCGTTTGCCGAGAGCTAACGAGTTCGCAGAAGGATGTTGTTTTTGCGATGTACTACTACGGCAGGGAGTAATTTCCTGTCCAGCCTTTTGATCCAAGCAGCTCCTGGATATGTGGGCCCAATTGTTTAAAACGATTCTCTGTGGCTTTACTCACAACAAACATGTGTTTTATGTGGTTCGGGGCTATGATGAGACGGAGTTTCTGACTTTAAGAGACCAAGGGACACACACACACACACACACAGATACGTACCCTTTCGTTGGTCGGTTCCGTTGCGAAAGAGATACAGCGGATTTCCATCGTCCCGTCGCCAGGTGACTTTTGGTGCCGGATGTCCGGTTGCGCGACAGTAGAACGTTGCATTACCACCTTCGCGCACGGTCAGATCCGAGGAAGATTGCTCGTCCGATATATCCGGTGGCACTGTGTGAGATAAGAGAACATGGGTCGATTGCGCCGTAAGTTGCACCGTATATCCCGACCACCCTATCATTACTTACGCTGCACATCGACACAGCCTACTTGCTTCTGCAGTGGTGTGACGTTTATTTGACACATGTAGCAACCACGGTCCGATTCGCGCACGTTGCGTATCTTTAGCCGCCAGACGTCACGCTCCTCCTGCGTTACGCTGTAGCGTGAATTGTGCGTCACAACCCGTCCCTGGAGCGCCAGGACTGTCTGATCGGAGGCTCGCATCCAGCCGACCTGCACCAAAAAGCAACCGAGAGGTCATCAGCAGAAATCCTGTTAAAAGCGGCCCAATTGGATGAATGACCCTTACCTTGTAGGCACCTAAATTTTGTACAATGCAACTGAGCGTCGCCTCTCTACCTATAGGAACTGTCACGTTCTCGATCGGGCTAGCGAAGCTCGGCTTCAGTTCCTGCTCGTTACTACGAGTTTCGGGATTTCCTGTCGAAGGGAGAGCGAGAATGTGTTAAACAAAGCGTGAAAAATTGCGAACATACAAACAAAGACCAGCCAGGGCACACACTAATGAAACAATCACTAACTATGCTGCACATGGCCTCTAACAAGCATCAGCAGGCAAAAGAGTGGAAAAATGCTTTTAGTTTCAGCAGAACCCAAACACCAGCTGCTACTGCTGCACCTACATGGCAATTGTGTAACGAATGGCTAATTTTTCATTTTCATCACTCAATGGTACCGAAATTCCGGGACACTGGTGGGAGCTAGAAAAAAAAAGGTTGGTCACGCACACTGAACGATATTTTAACGCTGTTTTTTCTGTGTTTTTTAGGAACCAGATTCAAGAGAAGCAATGGTACGCTGTTGGTCGGTGTATATGCAATTGGATTTTTCCATTTCAATTTGGATGATTTTGTTTGCCGCTTTGCGCTGGAGCGCGTGTGCGTTGTGTAGGCGTCCAGTAAGGGTTCGCGGTGGCAAAATGTTCCCCAACAGCAGCGGGACTCAGTGAACACAGGAACAAGTCGCGCAAAACTGATTGGAAAGTTTGTAAAACCGATGCTGGGGTTCCGGCACCGCACACAAAAAGTGCCAGATCACGCCCGGATTCGTGGTCACAACGAACCAGTCGTCAAACACAGTAAATCTGCTCACCGAACCAAACGAAACGCCCGTTCGCCGGCCACCATCTACCTTCGCCAACGACCAGAAAATACCAAGAAGTGTGTGGGCTTCCAATATGTCGACCGAGAGAGTGTTGGCAACTCCGGGTCTCGTTTCTTTTTGTTTTTAATTTGCACTGTGTCCGCCGCCGCGCATCGTTTGTTGGTGACAGTTTACAAAGCCAAACGCGAATTGAAGTGGCCGATTGTTACCGACCTGCCGGATACGGGGAAAACCTTCCGGTATGGGGCGTTTGCAGCAAACATGGCGTTGAAAGAAGGATGGGGGCTGGTTTTGGATTTTTCCACCGTTTTGCTTGGGTGTTGATTTTTCCCAAAACCGTCTGTGCCCCGACCAACCAGCAGCAGCAGCAGCTGGACCCGTAGCTGGGTCGACGGGTTGTTGTGTGTTTTGGGCAACATGACCATAATACACACAAATGCACCAGGTACGTGTACGTACCGAGAGACAAACATAAAAGCACCGGTCGGAAGGCAATCTCGTCGAAGGCCGTGCAAAGTCTGCCTCCCAGGGTTTCCCCCATGGAAAAGTAGGGGACTATGCAAACCGTGGCAGCAGCAAGCAAAATGCAAATGGCGGAAAATTACAGTTTAATTGTTGTATATGTACCCGTAACAGTGGCAGCAAAGGCGAGTGGCCAGCTGGTCCCGCGTGTTCACGTTGTTGCGCTGTTTTGGGTTTTTGGGGTTTGGGTTGTTGGACTTGCTGTAACCGAGTTCTGGTTTTGTATCCTACGGGTGCGGCCCGCGTACAGCCGAATTCGCAGGAAAATCCTTCTCCCCATCGTCACCCGCTCCCTTTTCATCCCTTTTTTTCGCTCTTATTTCGTTCTGCGATTCTGGGAAGGTTGCGCCGTGTTTTTGTTTTTTCGAGAGCATGTCCTAAAGGTCGCTTTTTTGTGCTGCCCTCCAAAACTGTTTTTATTTTACTTTCGCGTCAAATCGTGTCGCGCATCAGCGGGAAAAGCTCGCCGACAGACCGGCCGCGAAGGCTGGGAATCTGGTAAATTCTCGGAGTAAATCGCCCGAAAACGTGGCCTAGCTCCAGATTCTGCTACGGCTGTTTGGGCGTCATTTTAATCGTTTTTCTCCTTCTCCAGTTCCTTTAACCTTTGATGGAATGACCCGTCGTTTTGTTTTGCTGCTGTATGTGTGAATGTGTATGTGGGTGTGTGTGTGTGGTATTCTTTTTGTTTTATGTTTCGGTTGTTAATTTTCACAGCTTAATGAGAGAAAGAAGAGACACACGGGCCGGCAAACAAACAACCATTAACACAAAAGTGACAAAAAGTGAATATAAATGCAGGGCAGGTTTTAAAAGGCAATCAAAGAGGATGAGTTTAATTTCTTCCGAACTCAAATTGGTTGTCCGCTTTGTACTTCTGCCGGTGTCATTTTAATTGCGTATCATTTACAAATTTTTCGATACGAAATTAACGCCGCACGGTTTTTAGGTTTGGCAGTACACAGAAAAATGGAGTCCTGCGGCAGCCGAAAAAACTAGCGTATTGTTTGCTTTCGGTTTGTTTGGCTGCAGGTGAGTTGATTCGATTGTTGATTGTAGCGAATTTTTCACTATCGCTTTTTGCTTTTTATTTGCTCCCTTACCTGTGGCGCAAATGGATTGGCTTTGGTGGAGTCAATAGCATCTCCGTCCGAGTGTGGAATAATGTTCACGAAATAAATCATCGCATCGAAATCGAATATCGAATATTTATACGTGTGTAGGTAATAAATTCATGAGCGCCACGTGGAATTATCATTGTTTTCAGGCACTCTTGCGCCCATACCATGCTCGTGCACGCTAGTGGAACTGTAGGAGGAAAGTAGGAGGAAAAGGAAGCGCAAGGCAGGAAAGAAAATCAATTTTCAGGCACCAATATCTTAGTCCCTTCTGTTTCATTGCACTGGCGTTCCGTTGCAAATGTGACTTTTGAGATATTTTTCTTCCCGAAAATAAATTGAAAAATGCTGCATCTCGGAAATGCATTTCATTCCAGTGAATTCAGGTGAAATTTCCAACTCTGCCCCACCGTGTCCGGGCCCCCGCATTCGGTGAGACGAGCCGTAAATTACAAATTATTGCACTTTACTACATTCTGATGGGATTTCACCTTTTTTTTACGTTCCACTTGCTTGCTCTCTCTCGCTCTCTCTCTCTCTCTTCATTGTTATTAGCTGCCGTTAATCGATTTGCTAACTGCTTTGTTCGTGATTCATTACGAGGGTGGAATTGAGAGTAGGTGAAAGCAGCTCGAATGCGATCGAATTTGCTGCTGCCGGTTTCAGACACAGACAAAAAATCTGCTCTCAAAGCGTTTGTGTTTTTATTTTCCTTGCTTTTCTTCCGGCACCGCACACAAAAAGTGCCAGATCACGCCCGGATTCGTGGTCACAACGAACCAGTCGTCAAACACAGTAAATCTGCTCACCGAACCAAACGAAACGCCCGTTCGCCGGCCACCATCTACCTTCGCCAACGACCCGAAAATACCAAGAAGTGTGTGGGCTTCCAATATGTCGACCGAGAGAGTGTTGGCAACTCCGGGTCTCGTTTCTTTTTGTTTTTAATTTGCACTGTGTCCGCCGCCGCGCATCGTTTGTTGGTGACAGTTTACAAAGCCAAACGCGAATTGAAGTGGCCGATTGTTACCGACCTGCCGGATACGGGGAAAACCTTCCGGTATGGGGCGTTTGCAGCAAACATGGCGTTGAAAGAAGGATGGGGGCTGGTTTTGGATTTTTCCACCGTTTTGCTTGGGTGTTGATTTTTCCCAAAACCGTCTGTGCCCCGACCAACCAGCAGCAGCAGCAGCTGGACCCGTAGCTGGGTCGACGGGTTGTTGTGTGTTTTGGGCAACATGACCATAATACACACAAATGCACCAGGTACGTGTACGTACCGAGAGACAAACATAAAAGCACCGGTCGGAAGGCAATCTCGTCGAAGGCCGTGCAAAGTCTGCCTCCCAGGGTTTCCCCCAATGGAAAAGTAGGGGACTATGCAAACCGTGGCAGCAGCAAGCAAAATGCAAATGGCGGAAAATTACAGTTTAATTGTTGTATATGTACCCGTAACAGTGGCAGCAAAGGCGAGTGGCCAGCTGGTCCCGCGTGTTCACGTTGTTGCGCTGTTTTGGGTTTTTGGGGTTTGGGTTGTTGGACTTGCTGTAACCGAGTTCTGGTTTTGTATCCTACGGGTGCGGCCCGCGTACAGCCGAATTCGCAGGAAAATCCTTCTCCCCATCGTCACCCGCTCCCTTTTCATCCCTTTTTTTCGCTCTTATTTCGTTCTGCGATTCTGGGAAGGTTGCGCCGTGTTTTTGTTTTTTCGAGAGCATGTCCTAAAGGTCGCTTTTTTGTGCTGCCCTCCAAAACTGTTTTTATTTTACTTTCGCGTCAAATCGTGTCGCGCATCAGCGGGAAAAGCTCGCCGACAGACCGGCCGCGAAGGCTGGGAATCTGGTAAATTCTCGGAGTAAATCGCCCGAAAACGTGGCCTAGCTCCAGATTCTGCTACGGCTGTTTGGGCGTCATTTTAATCGTTTTTCTCCTTCTCCAGTTCCTTTAACCTTTGATGGAATGACCCGTCGTTTTGTTTTGCTGCTGTATGTGTGAATGTGTATGTGGGTGTGTGTGTGTGGTATTCTTTTTGTTTTATGTTTCGGTTGTTAATTTTCACAGCTTAATGAGAGAAAGAAGAGACACACGGGCCGGCAAACAAACAACCATTAACACAAAAGTGACAAAAAGTGAATATAAATGCAGGGCAGGTTTTAAAAGGCAATCAAAGAGGATGAGTTTAATTTCTTCCGAACTCAAATTGGTTGTCCGCTTTGTACTTCTGCCGGTGTCATTTTAATTGCGTATCATTTACAAATTTTTCGATACGAAATTAACGCCGCACGGTTTTTAGGTTTGGCAGTACACAGAAAAATGGAGTCCTGCGGCAGCCGAAAAAACTAGCGTATTGTTTGCTTTCGGTTTGTTTGGCTGCAGGTGAGTTGATTCGATTGTTGATTGTAGCGAATTTTTCACTATCGCTTTTTGCTTTTTATTTGCTCCCTTACCTGTGGCGCAAATGGATTGGCTTTGGTGGAGTCAATAGCATCTCCGTCCGAGTGTGGAATAATGTTCACGAAATAAATCATCGCATCGAAATCGAATATCGAATATTTATACGTGTGTAGGTAATAAATTCATGAGCGCCACGTGGAATTATCATTGTTTTCAGGCACTCTTGCGCCCATACCATGCTCGTGCACGCTAGTGGAACTGTAGGAGGAAAGTAGGAGGAAAAGGAAGCGCAAGGCAGGAAAGAAAATCAATTTTCAGGCACCAATATCTTAGTCCCTTCTGTTTCATTGCACTGGCGTTCCGTTGCAAATGTGACTTTTGAGATATTTTTCTTCCCGAAAATAAATTGAAAAATGCTGCATCTCGGAAATGCATTTCATTCCAGTGAATTCAGGTGAAATTTCCAACTCTGCCCCACCGTGTCCGGGCCCCCGCATTCGGTGAGACGAGCCGTAAATTACAAATTATTGCACTTTACTACATTCTGATGGGATTTCACCTTTTTTTTACGTTCCACTTGCTTGCTCTCTCTCGCTCTCTCTCTCTCTCTTCATTGTTATTAGCTGCCGTTAATCGATTTGCTAACTGCTTTGTTCGTGATTCATTACGAGGGTGGAATTGAGAGTAGGTGAAAGCAGCTCGAATGCGATCGAATTTGCTGCTGCCGGTTTCAGACACAGACAAAAAATCTGCTCTCAAAGCGTTTGTGTTTTTATTTTCCTTGCTTTTCGTGTGGATATTCCTACAACCGGAATTGCTAATCGATTCGTCCGTCCTTTGCGAATGATTATTAGCTTGCAATTGCGGACGTGACGAGAAAAAATGATCGCCTTTTTTTGGTTTTGGTGTAGATGGTTAGGAGACAGGGCGAGTATTTTTCATCGAGAAAAATAACGTGAAACAGCAATAGAAGAACCTGTTTGCGCCTATGAGTAGGCAATTCGCAAACCACGCTTGTGCTCCGTAAGTTAGTGATGGATTTAGAATTAGTATTGGTTCTCAGTGCTCGTGTAGTTTTTGGCTGATCTTTATCTATCTGAACTATATTTCCCTATGCACAAGTCATGAAACTTTGGTTGCACTCTTATCAGAAATTTACAGAATATCAACACCGCCTACCTCTGCACCATCTATTGAATATCCCACAGTTCTTAGAGGATTTTAAGATTGCTCTTCTTTTTGACACCTTTCCAATACTTGATAACCCAATCTAACGACCTCGCTTATGATTGGCTTCTTCACCTTGATTGTTACGGTCAGTTAATTAAAGGCTCCTTCGCTTTTCATCTATCTCCATCATTCTTTTCTCATGAGGTCCTCTAAAGCGTTATTCATATAGTTTTCGTGAGGTTGAAATTGGCTGTTTATTTCAATAAATAAAAACTATCAATTGATGATTTGTGCCTGTTGCCAGCTTCCAGGTCTCTACCAAGTAAGAAGAGTACCAAACTTAATAAAAACAAGTCAGTCACCCTTCTTAAGAAGAGCTCCACTAAATGTTTCAGAACTTCACTTGGCAGGTTGCATACTGGCAACGTTTTTCTCTTAAAGATGGGGCATTGGTGGCACCTTGATTCCTTCGACACTGCAGGATAATACAGTCTAGGCATTCTTATAATGATTTCTTTTTATGGCATATGTCTTGAATCAATGTCTAGAAACATGTTGACAATTTGACTGAGGTTGCTGAGGTGGCTTAACGACCTGTTAGCCGGCAATCTAAAGCCTTAGTGAGCTTATTGACACCACTTAGTTAGATAATCAGTCCTCACATCAGGGGATCAGGATGGGATTCGATACTCAGTCCTGTCCCTCCTTCGAACACTAGTGCTACCCGAGATGCATAAGATGCATCGTTAGATTTGATGACCACAATTCTGCAATATAATGCTTCTTATACATAGGGGAGATTCGGCAATAAGTATAAGTACCAAACCATTTTAGTGTACCGAACCGAATGGGAGAGATAGTTTATCTAAGTCCTCTCTCGAATACAACCTTGTTGAACCGACCTTAAAGTGGTCTTTTTGCACTGAATCTGCACACTCCTTTAGCGAGCTTTGAAATCCTCCTCTGAATACATTAATCATGCTTAAAACTCAATCCCCATTTCAATCCCCAAAACAAAAAACAATACACACTAAGAGCTCTAGAGCTTATCCTGGTGAGAAAAAAGGGAATATTGTTGAAGAACCAGAGCGCTTTCTTCTGCAAATGTACACACAACACTAGCGACACAAAACACTAGAGCAACAAACAAAACCGTCTAATCAAACTGAACTGAGCAGTTTGCCATAAATTGTGCGCCACCCAAATCCCATTGCAAACGCGTAAATTGCCCTCCATCAGTCTAATAACGATCGATTGGCCAAAAAGCCGGAGGACGAAAGGGAAAGCGTATTTTGTGCCGAAGATACAAATTTGGTCGACGACGGGAAAAAGCATTTTCCCCCGAAAATGCTGCTGACTCAGCGTGACAGGAGGGTGCCTGAGCATTCCGTCTGAGAAGTAGTCCCGGTTGCCGTCGAAGATAAATCAGTGTACACGACGACGACGACGACGCGCATCGTGCGATACTAGCTTCGGGGCTTGGGAAATTTATTGGTTTCGCTACTACTTCGCTGCTTCCAGTGAAGTTCATTTCTCGCCCAAGAAACGGGGATATAAACACACGCTTGGGGTCCTGGGTAGTTATATTGTGGCCGTCATCGTCGTTGTAAGCGATCCTCCTTAAGGGATGGAATTTTTCAATCAACGATTTACACTCTAATCCCATTCCGGTTCGGTCCTCCCGGGCGTACCGTTCCCGGAGCTTTTATAGGCAAACGATCGCCCACCATTAACCGGTCCATTCAATAATGACCAATTTCCTTCATTTTCCGCTGACTATTGTTAATGTTTCTTGTCACGAAGCAGCAACATCCAGCATGGAGAGGTTGTTGTTGTGAGGTTAGGTTTTTTTTTTCTTGCTTTCCCAAAATATCTATCGTCGTACTTCATTTCCATTGGGGTGGTCTACCAAACAGAGAAAACCCGGCGGCGGGTCCCACAAAACCACAACCACCGAGACAGAGAGAGAGAGGGTTCCTTTTAACTCATTTTTCTTCTTTCCGGTCAATCAAGTCCCGTGGCCAAGAGTTCCCGGCGAACACCGATCCTTTTCTGCTGCGCCGAGCTGACCACAACCGCAGTTGAAATATAAGCGGAAATTTACTTTTACTGGTGACTTGCCGAGTTGCTTTCTGCTGTTTTCTGGTGTGGTGTGTGTTTTTTGTGTGCAGACAGTCCTCTTTTCGGTGGGAGTGATCTACTTTTGCCTTGACTCTGGAAAAGCAAAAGGCAAAAAATCCATTACTCGGTCATGCTGGTATCATGTTGCGAAACGGGAACGTCCCAATAATTCGATTCTAAGATAGAGAACAACACAGCCCTTCTGCAGAGAAGAGCTTTTCCCTGAAACTGGGCAAAGACCTACCTCTCGTGACACCAACGACATGTACGGCAAGGTAGTTGCAAGGTGATGATTTGAACGATGTGTGACCGATATTCATACGTTTACCGGGAATCTCTTCCCAAAGCGCTTCAAAAGGAAAACACGTTATGTGCCGGGGACTTATTTCCTGTTTTCTGCATCTGGAAACATGCATAGGATCGAACGTTTCACACCGGAAATGAAAATTGAGCCCGATATCAATCGACCAAACGCAGTCGAACAGTATTGATGCAGTAAAAAGGGGACTGCACACTCGAACGCGCCCTGATGCAATCGTGCCCTGATGCATCGAAAAATCCGCCTCCCTTCCGAAACAATTGTATGCGTGTGTCTGTGTGTGTGTCCACCAAACTTCGAACGAACCTCAGAATAGGATTTGCAAAATCTGAAATCCGGCATCCGGAGAATCGGTTATGCCGGAGCGAGTTATATTTCCAGTTCATGCAGGAAAATGAACTCCTTGTGTCCTTGCGGGTTTTTTTGCTTTCTTTGGCAGGGAGGCAAAATGTTATGTTCCATAATTCGGCAGATTTGGCCAGATGCTACCGATACTGTTTCCCCGTTGCATCTCCTCTAGCAGCAGCACGTATCGCTCGCTTTACCCGTCAACCTCAAAACATTGATGCTTCATTCCGTTCCAGTCGGGAAGCGATACAAAGGAATATGTCCTAGCGAACACGATACACGATGGTCCAACGATGGACATTGGGAGAAGATGTGAACTTGGAGTTATTTAGTACAAATCTAGATATTTACTTGATTTCAATTATTATCTGTAACGATATTATTACAAATGGAATCAGAAATTGACAGAAAAATCATAATATACTGGAAGTTATTAAACTTTTTTTTTTATAAATTTTTTACAAAATTTTAACTATTTCTTTTCCTTAAACCCTATTTTTAGATGAAGTACATATGCTAAATCCGTAGTCCAAATACAAAGAATTTCAACTTGATCGAACATAGAACGTGTGCTGCCCATTGGCCAGCGTCTGGACCACTGTGCTTTGCCTGTGGATCGAGGGACACAACTGCAGCTGCTACTGATACTACTACTGCCACACTGCCACTGTTGCAAAGTAATCGAAGCGTTCAACCAAACACGAACCCAAGTGTCGAAATCGACCGACGTTCGACAAAAACACGGCGATGGTACGGATGGTCCAGCTTCACACTCGGTTGGTCGGCGTAAACCTAGTTCGTTTCCTAGTTTTCCGATGCACCTGGTGGCACACAAATTCAATACTACTTGCGCTCAATCATTATTCAAATGCTGTTTGGGTGTTTCGGGAACGAGTACGTTCCAGTTCTCTCACACCAGCTCAATTTGTAAGTGAACACTGTTTTTATTGTGAACAAAGCTTACACCGAAGCTTTACCGATGCGCTTCGGCCGATGCAATGGTCTTGCTTCGGCAGGAGCGGTAAAATAGAACCCTTTTAAGAATAGATTGTTTGGAAAAGGGTTCGGGATAAAAATGTACAAGTAGTACAATAAATAACCGTTTGAGTGAGAATTTAATGCAACACGGTACAGCTTTGAAATCGTTTGTTGTAAGCGTTCTGCTCTAAGCAATCGTTCCTTTCAACAAACCTGCTCTTACCAACAACTCACAAAGCAGACAATACGCATCGCCGTTCCATTTTACAAAATTCATCATCCAGTTAATTTAAACGCAATCGCGCATCACAACATCCCCAAACGGAAGTGACTGACTTCCGCCACCCCTGTTTTGCCTTTTCTTAACCTTCTACTTTAAAAGAAGCATCGGAAAAAAGCGGAAACCATTGTGTGAGTGGAAAATCGTCTCCCTATTCAGCGTCGTTGTTGGCCACAAAGCAAATGGCCACAATTCTCCAAGCTCATTAAATACAATACACCCGAGCGTTGAGCTTGACGCCGCACCCGGTGCACGTGCACACACAAGAAACAACCGGTGATGGAACCGGCTTTGATCGGTGGAAAATGAATTACTTCGTACACCGCTAAATACCGATGGGGATCGGATGCACGTAATGAGTTTCAGATACCGATTTCTTGTTCTTCGTTTCGGTGTTTCTTTCTTTTTTTTCGCCGGCAGGAGAAAGGAAGAAACGATCAATCATTTGAAAAACCGTTTTTTAAACGGGAATTGCGGGAATTAATCTTCGTTCGCTGAGAAGCTTTTATCGCTGGAAGCTCGAGGCGCAAATCAAGTTAGATAGCGAAAGCGAAGGAGAGAGAAAGGAGGAGAGTTGGCTAAATAATACATTCTTTAATAGACCAACAAACAAATCGGTTTTAAATCTTATCGATGGCGATGAGGGGCTGCGTTGGTGCGTTTGGGAAGCAAATTTATAAATTTCCCTGAGGCCACGGTCGAGCACTTGCGCCGTTGCTGTTCTGTACAGCAGCGAACAAACTTCACGAATCAAATGCGAAACCTCGTGCGAAAGGCAAGTCAAGCCCCGGGCATCGGACTGTCGGGAAAGCGATAAAAATCCTTTCTGCCACCGCGCACACAACACAACAGACCGACCGTGAAGAGTTAGAAAGCGTGCCCGGAAAATCTTTCCCACGGTGTCGTCGGGTGCAACGGATGAATGAGTTTTTATTTGAATTTACATAATTATTATTGAGCCCGCCACGGTAGCGCCCAGATGATAGCATAGCTACCGTTTAAAGGTGGCCGGGCGTACGAAAAGTTGCAACATAATTCAAATAAAACACCCTCTAAATAAGCGCCCACCGAGAGAGATTGTCTAAGAGGTTGGAAAATGGTTCTCCTGCAGAACCGTTTATGAGACAGGAAGGACAGACAAGTTCTTGCAGATCGTTTTGAAAACTGACTTGCTAACAACATCGTCTCAGCTTTCACAGTAGCAGTAGTAGAAGGCTCATAATCTACTTACCCACTGCACTGGTTAAAGAAAAGCCAGCCCGGGAGCAAGCAAGCAGAGGTTTGAAGTTTCTTTTCACACGAACAACGGGGTTAATTTGGTCGAAGCTGCTGCACTGACGGCGACGACAGTGTGACAGTTAATGGTGGTGTTGGTGGTGAGTCTGTTTTTAAAAGCACAGCGAAAAGCACCACTGGTACCCACTTATGCTAATGAGCAAACATTAGTGAATGAGCCGTCCTTCGTAGTCGGTGTCGTTTCACGTGGTTGAATTTATGCGGGCTTGAAAAATGCATCCTTCTTTTCGCTAGGAGGCTTTCCGGTTTTGTGGTTTTAAATGCGGTCGTAACAGTTATTGAACTACTTCGCTACTTCTTCCCGAACAGCTTTTCCGATGCTGCCAGGTAAATCCAGGATCAAATAATCACCCACACTCGGGGCTGGTTTCGGGCTCTCGGGAACACGCCTCAATAACGTATGCAACATAATCGCTTATGCGATTTCGGTTGGGTTATTATGCTGCGGCACGGCGCTCCGGAAAACTTTGGTGGCCCGTACTAACATCTCCAGAACTTAAACGAGAGAAAAACACAAATAATTTCTGCCCCAAAAGAGCAACACGACTGTAGGACCACGAGCAGAACACGAGCATTAAGAGTTTTCAGCCTACGGTACGCTTTAAAGTGGCCTTTATTGGGTTGTATCAATAATGCACAACCATTGCCATCATCATCAGCCAAGCGGGCGAACCGAGACCGTGAGCAAACAAATGCCAAACTTTCCAGTTCCCTTCGCACAGGGTTCCGTCGTAAGCCGCTTTTGGTGTGGTGTACGGTCGCCGAAGAAGCGGACGACGCAAAAATGGACACGCTCTCCGCGCGCGCGTTACGATAAAGTTTTGCTCTATTGCTTTCCGCCCGAACGGTTTGGACCGAGCTGGTTGGTTGGGCCAAACAAACGCGTTGGCCACTTTTCCGTGTCCGTGCTCCACCTCCGTGCAAACGATGTTGTTGAAGCATTAGCGGCAAACGTTCGTGAATGGATGCGTGAGCCCAGGATGCTGAAGAGGATTTTCCCTGGCGGTGGGCCACAACCGGGCCTTTTATTTCGCCCTCCTTTTTTCCGCTCACGCTCATGTGTGCTAGGGAGGTTCAAGCATTATTGGCTTTTGTTCGGCAAATCTCTCCGAATCGCTATTGATCCCGGTTTAAGGACCGAACGGTGGACACTCGATTCGGGGAGAACGAAGCACAAAAAACACCCTCCTCCAGGAAAGCTACCTCCGTGTGTGAGGGAATGTTTTCTTTCTATTTGGATGCTTCCTCCGTCTTGTGCAAGGACACACTGGTTTTGCGTCCGACCCACTTGTGGTCGATCCGTTTTCGGAGCTCGGGTTTCGGTCCTCGGTCACGGTCATGTGTATTTCATTCCCAGCATCCAGCCAAAGAAGGAGTGCCGAAAAAAAGGATTCTTTCGGGTTTCCTTTCACTGAGCTCCCCCCATCTGTGTGTGTGTGTGTGTGCCAGCAGGTCCAAAAACTAAAAGTAGAAAAGAAGACGGAAAAAGGGTATCGTGTCTCTTGTACGAATCAAAGCCCCTAAACGGATAGGCGCGCCTGGTGAAACACATTCAACATGACACCCGCCGCACCAAACAAGCAAATGCAAAAAAAAGGGGACGAATCCTGTGGACGAACGCGAAAAAAAAAGGGAAAAGAAATGAAATAACTAAAATTGATCCGAAACCCAGAAAAACATGATTGATGGATTGTCATTTTCTATCATTGCACTTGCACAAAGAGCGTATTATTGTTTTTTTTTGTGTCTGTTCTGTTCTGTTCGGGAGGAACAAATAAATCTATCCCTGCTGTGTGTTTTTGTGTTTTTCCTGAGCTTGGTTTGGTGCACGTGGTTCCCTAGCGTTGGGGTAGGTTTGTTTTTTTCCGGGTCTTTGCTGTTGTCCCCCCGGTGTTCGAGTACCAACGATTTTGCAAACAACATTGTCCGTCTGTGTGCAAAACTAACTAAACCACACACACCATATGCAGTGCACCACTCGAGTGGTTTCCCACCATATACACACACACACTGAAGGACACTCGTATGATGAGTCCTCACTCAGGTCCATCAGGGTCGGAGAGAAAATGCTCATTCAATTTTAGCACATTGGTTGTCCTGTCTCCGGCATCTAAGCGCTTGCGTTTGACAAGAGCTTTAGCTCGCATTCCGACACATGATTGATGGTTCCGATAGAAGTCATCATCTCTGCGCACAGTCGAGGTAGTTGTAGCGGTAGTAGCAGTAGTTCCCACCGTCCTTATTTTTGGCAACCCTGCCGTGTACACCGGGTCCCGTGTGCAGTGCTTGATTGACCTATAGGTTTCGGACAGTGGATTGGGGCTTGGCAATAATTAATCAACCTATCGGAAGCGTACTTAATCAACACTTGAGGTCAACCGTAAATTATGAACGGGGTTTCATACCCGAACAATTCATGCTGACCACACTTGGTTCCTGGTAGTGTGGCAAACGATTGAAACTGAATATCCTTTCCCGGGGAGCGAGCGGGCGTTATAACCTAGCAACCCTCTTGCCGCACGCTATCGATTCTGTTACTGGCCGGGAGTTTGTCGTTGGCTTAATTTACGCATCAACCTCCAAACAACCCTGACCACACAACCCGGGCCACCGTGGTGGGATATGGGTGTGACGATATTAAGCCCTAACGAAGCTTTTGATGGTGGTAAATAAATCTTCCACGGCATGCTGAACACCCGGATGCGAGGACACAACGAAGAAGAGTTATTGTTTTCAATAACGATGCAAGGATGCAGTTTACTGGTTTTTAGCTGTTGTTTCAGGATGCCCGAGCGTTACATCAAAAAAGATAATTTAATTCTCTTGTTAACTTTAAAACGGGCTGGCAAATGTGTGAACAAGATAGAACTATACGGAAGAAAATTATTCAATTTGTGGCACTGACGCATGACGGCTTTCCCAAAACGTTTGATGTATCTCATCTGCCTAAACAGTGTGTACGATTATCTAATCGTTTTCACATTTTCTGTCACACACACACAACACACGAGATATAAACCGCTCAGATGAAGCGCTTTGCTTTTGATGCTGATCTTAAGCTCCATTTTGCACGTCACCGTCTACGCTCGTCTGGCACCACCGCTTTGAAACTCATTCCAACCGGAAGTTGGAACACACATACACAGCAAGCAGTTTCACTTCCGGGAAAATCACACTCCAGAAAGCTCTTCGTTCCCCCTTTTTTCAGGCAAGATGTTGAAAGTCATCACAATCTCATAATATCTTGATTGATCATCAGCTCCGATCGATGCTAGGCATGTGTGTGGAATAATAACGTGCCCCCAAAAGGATAGGATGGTTCGGGAGCGAGTCCTCTGCTCTTTTGAGTCTTTTGCTTCAAAATTAAAGTAGAACGAGGAGCAACCAGCTCCGGGAACCAAAACGGGGGACAACATCCATAGAGAATGCTTTAGCTTCAGCGTTTGGTAAACTAGTTGGAAATTCCAACGGATTTGCAAACACGTGCTACGTGACCATTTCCGAAACCAAACACACCGACACCGGGGTTAGCTGCTGAGGGCAAAATCGTTCTCGCTCTCTTGCGTCCGCCGAAACCCTTCTGCTCTTCCTGGTGCGGCGAACGTTATCATCTTTTCTTCCAATTTCTTTCATCTGTTTCTGTCCGAACACACACTTACCCTTGACAAACATCGTCAGCAATCCCAGCCACAGCAATAATCCACCGGTCGGTACGGTTCGCTGTCGAGCGCCGGTTCTCCGTGGTGGCATCGCCGCCTCCGTCCCACCCCTGTGCCCACGGGAAGGTCGTACCGGGCCGTCGTACATAATTTCTGCTGCTTTTATACCGATCACGTACAAACGAAGCCGAACAGCGAGAGGGACGTTGTTGCGTGGCGTGGACAACACTTCTTCGGTTCGTTGACGGCTTTCCCAAAACGTTTGATGTATCTCATCTGCCTAAACAGTGTGTACGATTATCTAATCGTTTTCACATTTTCTGTCACACACACACAACACACGAGATATAAACCGCTCAGATGAAGCGCTTTGCTTTTGATGCTGATCTTAAGCTCCATTTTGCACGTCACCGTCTACGCTCGTCTGGCACCACCGCTTTGAAACTCATTCCAACCGGAAGTTGGAACACACATACACAGCAAGCAGTTTCACTTCCGGGAAAATCACACTCCAGAACGCTCTTCGTTCCCCCTTTTTTCAGGCAAGATGTTGAAAGTCATCACAATCTCATAATATCTTGATTGATCATCAGCTCCGATCGATGCTAGGCATGTGTGTGGAATAATAACGTGCCCCCAAAAGGATAGGACGGTCCTCTGCTCCCGAGTCTTTTGCTTCAAAATTAAAGTAGAACGAGGAGCAACCAGCTTCGGGAACTTAAACGGGGGACAACATCCATAGAGAATGCTTTAGCTTCAGCGTTTGGTAAACTAGTTGGAAATTCCAACGGATTTGCAAACACGTGCTACGTGACCATTTCCGAAACCAAACACACCGACACCGGGGTTAGCTGCTGAGGGCAAAATCGTTCTCGCTCTCTTGCGTCCGCCGAAACCCTTCTGCTCTTCCTGGTGCGGCGAACGTTATCATCTTTTCTTCCAATTTCTTTCATCTGTTTCTGTCCGAACACACACTTACCCTTGACAAACATCGTCAGCAATCCCAGCCACAGCAATAATCCACCGGTCGGTACGGTTCGCTGTCGAGCGCCGGTTCTCCGTGGTGGCATCGCCGCCTCCGTCCCACCCCTGTGCCCACGGGAAGGTCGTACCGGGCCGTCGTACATAATTTCTGCTGCTTTTATACCGATCACGTACAAACGAAGCCGAACAGCGAGAGGGACGTTGTTGCGTGGCGGCGACAACACTTCTTCGGTTCTTCGAACTAGCGAACTTTACACTCGACCGAATGTTCGAAGCTGAGTTTTTTGTTCTTCTCTCGATTCACGTCCCGACAGTCTGTGCGTACGTTCCGGATGTGTGTGTGTGCGGGTTTTGGAGACAAATAAAAAAGAAACTTAAATATGACGGAACCAGATGGAGAAGCACTACGATTTGCAAACGCTTTTCCAAACACTGTGCGGCGGGCTTTTCTTTGGCCGTTTCATAAATTTTGTAAAAATCCACTTCACTGCTCGCTTTTCACTGTGTTGCGCCGGGTTTTCGATTTCGTTTTCCGATATCCTAAAACAACCGACCGAGGGCGCTCTACTGACGATGCTGGTTAGTCCTGGTGCTGCTGCTGCTGCTTGTGCTATTGAGGAAAATCGTTTTATGACAAGTCGACGACCGTCATTTTGACCTTCGCTTCTCTGGCTGTTGTACGTCTCTCGCCCGTGTGTGTGTGACGGTTGGCCCCGAGGGCTCAATCTGGCCGATATCTACGATTCGATACGCATAAGCACTTGTGTTCCGTCGTTAACCCTTTCGGCAACCATCGAGCGCACTGTTGTCCTTTGCCTTTATTGGCCATCATATTCGCACATCCTGTGACGTGCGACACGGGTTGTCAAATTCGCACATTCCCCCCGTAGGGTAAAGGAGGTTCCTTCACTCGTCTCACGCACAGTGTATGCCGATGTGTGGATGCGTGTGTGCGCGCTTAGTAATAATCGTAATAATCATTCGACCGTGGAAGCTCGTACACACCGAGTTCCTAGTTGGAATCGGAAAAGTTTGCTGTGATAGGGAGGGATGGAGGGACGGTGGAAGATGCAGAGGAGAGCACTTTTCACTTCACGGGCATCGCCGATACGGTGCGGAGCAGTTCACAGAAAATTAAGGACTTCCAGCACCGGCAAGCTTCCGGCACACGTACCAAGCACTTTATGTGGTGCCGTTTCGCATTCCTGCGGCGTGTGTTTGTGTGCGTGTGTGTTGGTTTGTTGACCGGCCCGCACTTCACTTTCATCCACCGTCGAAAAGAAGTGTAAATAGACCGTTTTATTTACTTAGGTCGCAGGCACGCAGCAGTCCGTCAGATGTTGTCAGTATTCTAATAAAATCACCCTTTTTCTTTGCGATAACTTTTTACGACGGCCAGATACGGGTTTCCGCAAGCACGCACGCACGCACGCATAAAGAGTGTTAGTTGGATTTCACTATCGGATGTGGCCGTCCTTGGGTTTCCGGTGTTGATTCGCCACAGTACTGCAAGCCGGCCAGCACGAATCTGGAAAGAAGGAACGAAAGGTCAGAAAGATAAGGATACTCTTAGCGGATGGTTTTACATCGATTTAAGTAAATTATTTATGCTCTGCTGTCGGATGCGGTCCCTTTTGCAAATATTGTACAACGCGTAATGCGATATTGGAAAATGATATCCATTTCGGGGATCCCAGCTTTCCTCTCGCACTCCGTCACCGTCTCCGTCGCAACAAATAGTGGATCCCTTTTCCCCGGGTTTGTTTACACTTTGCTGCTCACGCTACTATTTGACAGTCGAACCGGGGATTGTTTTCGTTGCATGATCTGACGTTTATGACTTTTAGTAGACGATTAATGCTGTTTACAATCAGTGGTTTCAGAGATCGAATGGGTATGTGCGCATTTTGTTTTCTCCCCTTCCAGTGCAAAATATTAATTTGAACCGCATTTAACGCTCCTCGGGAAATACGCTTTTGAACCAAATAAATGATGGGAAATTTCATTAAAACATTCCATCTTGCGCTGCTGGAGCGTCATTTTTCCCGTCACCGTCAGCGAGCGTGAGAAAGAATAAAAACATACTTTGGTGTTTGTGTTATCATCATGTTGTTCTTGAAGAGAAACAATATGTTTATGAGGTTCTGTGTCGATTTGCTGATTTGAAGTTGATATCAAACGCAAAACAAGTCCATTTGGGAAATTGGAAAACTTTTGCCTTTGGCGGATGTGTTTTCCTACCCTTACAAAACGGAGTACATAACGGAGCATACCAAGCGTACAGCATCTGCAAATATTGAAGCAGATTGAAACATGCAACAGAGTCGATAGAGGACCGCATCAGTAGGCAGATTCTCGCTAAGCAGGAGTTTAAAGAAACGGGAAGCTTTAACTGCCGTCAACAGAAACATCGTCTCGGGGAATGCAATTAGAAATTGAAGCAGATTGAAACATGCAACAGAGTCGATAGAGGACCGCATCAGTAGGCAGATTCTCGCTAAGCAGGAGTTTAAAGAAACGGGAAGCTTTAACTGCCGTCAACAGAAACATCGTCTCGGGGAATGCAATTAGAAATTCATAACATCAGCTTATTTTCCTCCCATCAGCCCATATACCGATGGGTGATATTAACATTCCATTAACATTCCTTGTAATGGGCAGCAGGCTTTCGCCACGGCGTTCATTCGACCGAAATTGCAGAATCATTGTGTGCTGCTGTAGAACTGCCTTTCCCCGAGACCGGGAGCTAAGGTCAAGAAAACATAGACTTAATTTTTAACCCCCTTACCCCGATCACCGAGCGTTCGCTAGGGCAGAGGCAGAGGTGGTCAAGATCTTAACTAGCTGTCGTGAAGGCTATTTTCTTGGGTCACGTTTTACACCTTCCACGAACGGTCGACCCCGAGAAAAGACAAACCCGTCGACTTCATTTGTAGTGAGTTGGGTTTGGGTAAACTCCCGGGAAACCCCGGGGCTCTTTACATTTATCGCCCATTAACAAGCAGTTGAAGATTTATGTCCTCCACGTACCCATCACGGTTGCCACTTACCCGGGAGGGTGTCTTTAGGAGGCTTTTAAAGCTC
>KZ062124.1:121884-134316 GCA_002091835.1 Anopheles maculatus
TCACAGGATGTGCGAATATGATGGCCAATAAAGGCAAAGGACAACAGTGCGCTCGATGGTTGCCGAAAGGGTTAACGACGGAACACAAGTGCTTATGCGTATCGAATCGTAGATATCGGCCAGATTGAGCCCTCGGGGCCAACCGTCACACACACACGGGCGAGAGACGTACAACAGCCAGAGAAGCGAAGGTCAAAATGACGGTCGTCGACTTGTCATAAAACGATTTTCCTCAATAGCACAAGCAGCAGCAGCAGCACCAGGACTAACCAGCATCGTCAGTAGAGCGCCCTCGGTCGGTTGTTTTAGGATATCGGAAAACGAAATCGAAAACCCGGCGCAACACAGTGAAAAGCGAGCAGTGAAGTGGATTTTTACAAAATTTATGAAACGGCCAAAGAAAAGCCCGCCGCACAGTGTTTGGAAAAGCGTTTGCAAATCGTAGTGCTTCTCCATCTGGTTCCGTCATATTTAAGTTTCTTTTTTATTTGTCTCCAAAACCCGCACACACACACATCCGGAACGTACGCACAGACTGTCGGGACGTGAATCGAGAGAAGAACAAAAAACTCAGCTTCGAACATTCGGTCGAGTGTAAAGTTCGCTAGTTCGAAGAACCGAAGAAGTGTTGTCGCCGCCACGCAACAACGTCCCTCTCGCTGTTCGGCTTCGTTTGTACGTGATCGGTATAAAAGCAGCAGAAATTATGTACGACGGCCCGGTACGACCTTCCCGTGGGCACAGGGGTGGGACGGAGGCGGCGATGCCACCACGGAGAACCGGCGCTCGACAGCGAACCGTACCGACCGGTGGATTATTGCTGTGGCTGGGATTGCTGACGATGTTTGTCAAGGGTAAGTGTGTGTTCGGACAGAAACAGATGAAAGAAATTGGAAGAAAAGATGATAACGTTCGCCGCATATCACGCGACCACACTTTACTCTTCGTGCGCTTATTGGACGAACTTCATTATGCGCTAACGATTGCTACGCGCCACGGTGGGCACGTGGTTGGGTGACAAGGACGGAAGGAGAAGAGGCATCACAAGGATATCAATCGACACCGGTGATCATTTCGTACCTTTATTATTCCCGCGCTTTTGGGTATGTGCGCATTTTGTTTTCTCCCCTTCCAGTGCAAAATATTAATTTGAACCGCATTTAACGCTCCTCGGGAAATACGCTTTTGAACCAAATAAATGATGGGAAATTTCATTAAAACATTCCATCTTGCGCTGCTGGAGCGTCATTTTTCCCGTCACCGTCAGCGAGCGTGAGAAAGAATAAAAACATACTTTGGTGTTTGTGTTATCATCATGTTGTTCTTGAAGAGAAACAAGATGTTTATGAGGTTCTGTGTCGATTTGCTGATTTGAAGTTGATATCAAACGCAAAACAAGTCCATTTGGGAAATTGGAAAACTTTTGCCTTTGGCGGATGTGTTTTCCTACCCTTACCATCCAGCTCCCCTTCCACAAATTCGACGCTTTCGTCAAATTCAGCGTACAAAACGGAGCATTCCAAGCGTACAGCATCTGCAAATATTGAAGCAGATTGAAACATGCAACAGAGTCGATAGAGGACCGCATCAGTAGGCAGATTCTCGCTAAGCAGGAGTTTAAAGAAACGGGAAGCTTTAACTGCCGTCAACAGAAACATCGTCTCGGGGAATGCAATTAGAAATTCATAACATCAGCTTATTTTCCTCCCATCAGCCCATATACCGATGGGTGATATTAACATTCCATTAACATTCCTTGTAATGGGCAGCAGGCTTTCGCCACGGCGTTCATTCGACCGAAATTGCAGAATCATTGTGTGCTGCTGTAGAACTGCCTTTCCCCGAGACCGGGAGCTAAGGTCAAGAAAACATAGACTTAATTTTTAACCCCCTTACCCCGATCACCGAGCGTTCGCTAGGGCAGAGGCAGAGGTGGTCAAGATCTTAACTAGCTGTCGTGAAGGCTATTTTCTTGGGTCACGTTTTACACCTTCCACGAACGGTCGACCCCGAGAAAAGACAAACCCGTCGACTTCATTTGTAGTGAGTTGGGTTTGGGTAAACTCCCGGGAAACCCCGGGGCTCTTTACATTTATCGCCCATTAACAAGCAGTTGAAGATTTATGTCCTCCACGTACCCATCACGGTTGCCACTTACCCGGGAGGGTGTCTTTAGGAGGCTTTTAAAGCTCCGGGTGGCGGTGTTGGGAAAAAAGGGGGCGGAAACTCAACACACCATCACACGACTCGAGAGGAAAGTTTTCAGCAGGGCCTTGTCGTTAAATTTTAACCTCAAGAAGCGAAAAGAGCAGCCTAAGTAATTTGATGAAAGGCGTAAACGTTGGCTGATGAGGTTTCCACCGGATTCACATGGGTGGCATTTCGATGCACATGAAAGGTATATTAATTCCATCAGCTAATCGCTAAGTCTTCGTGACTTCAGCTCCTCCCAGCAGCCGGAAACGATCGATCGTTAATCGTAAGCACAAATCGTGAGGGCGACGAATACAACACACCACAGCAGTAGCGCACGATGGTAGTAAAATTTAATTCAAACAATATTTCAATAAAAACTTCTACCTCTCGAGCAAAGTAAGAGAGTGAGTGTGTGTGTGCTTCCCGCTGAAGCACGTATTGTATACGTGCCGGTTTGCTGATGCGGGGACGCCCCATTTTGTACAGAACATATTTTGGCGCAGTTTTATTGTTAAGAGCAAATGACTGGAGGCACCAAAAACCGAACAGGACAATAAAGCCTCTAAGACAAGCTCTCATGATCAGGCAGGCATCGTAGAATTGAAAAGATGAATACCCCAAAATTGGCTCCCGGAGATGGTACAACGCATCAACTTCCTTCCTTCCTTGCTGCCTGCCAGCAAAAGATGCCACACAGGTCTCCCGGGTTCGAGGGCGGGCGAAAAACAAAAACTCACTTCCAGGAAAATGTAACACAAAAAAGCATCAACAACAGGGCGCTGCTGGCGGTTGTGTGCAGTTGTGTCCTCTCCATCTCGCCATTTCATGGTGGATTTTGGTTTCTTTTTTCCCTCTGCTCAGGTGAACTGACACACATACAGAGAGATAAGGAGAGGAAGAGGGAGCAGAAGGAAAAGCAGGACCACCCGTAGAGCTGCCGCTGAGTTCCGGTGGTAAATTAAATAATCTAAGACAATTTTGGCTTTCAATTTTGCATTCATTTCTACCATTGCCTGCGAGCTCACAGAATGCCAAAAAAGGCCAATTTTGCTCGTTCATCCTGGGTTTTCTTTCAGTTCTTGCCTTTCTGCAGGTGAGGCGGAATTCGTTTGAATCTCGTTTGAAAAGACTCTTAATAGAGATTTCGTTTGTCCCCTCTCCGCCGAAGCCTTTTTTGACGTGCGTAGGCACTACGAGCACTTTGATCTGCACAAGTGGCGGCGATCTTTTATATGAGCGGTTTACTTTTCCTTTAACGCACGGCGGCGGTCACTGATAAAAGATTGTCCAATATTATGCTTTCTCCGCCCATCTTCAAAGTCGTTGAAACGCTCGGTGTGCGCAAAATTGTGTAGAATTTACGCTTCAAATGCTGGGAAGATCGTTAAAAAAAAACAGGCAACAACACAAGGAGAAGATCACATCCACGGAATGTTCGGCCATGAACAGTCGAGAACAAACAACACAAAGCAGAAGGATGCACGCGATGTGAAAGTTTTATGACTTTCTCTCGGCGGTGATTTAAATTAAATTGCGGCGCGATTTCCATCGGACCATCGGGGATCGACTGGTCCTCAATCAATGTCCAACCGGCCGCCTTGATGCTGGATGTATGGGACAGGGAAAGTTTTTCGCTCACGACTCACGACGGCTGTTGGTATAGGAAAGTTTACATTTTCTTCCACACTTTTGTGACCGGATGTCTCCGGCCGAAGCGAACATCATCGGGCCCGCAGCAAAACAAAAAAAGAAAAACACCGACAAAAAGTCAAAAATGGAAAGAATTTCATTATCGTTTAGCTCCGGTGCGTTCGCTTGGTTTGTTTCAATTTCGTTTTTCCCCCCCAGGTCGCGACTGAGGAGAATCTACCGAGGACTTTCCATGGTGAAAAAAAAGGACACAAAAAAGGGTAAATTTGATGACGGAACCATTTTCGCTTTGGCGTTTGGCTCCGCAGCAACTTAATGACAATCAATCGGTGTACCGGAAGTCCAACAAAAGGAGAAAAGAAGGAAAAGTCGTATATCAACAAACAGCGGGCAACACCTCCCCTCACTCACATTACGCAAAAATGTAATCGGATGCGTGGAAATTTTGCAATCCTTCAGTGGAAGAGCCGTCCTTTCTCTTGACGTAAAGAGAGCGAGAGCGAGGTACACGATCAACAAAATTCCGAATGCCATTCCTGGATCCAGGGAGTAACTTATAATTACAATCCTAACCCGTCATTTGCGGTTAACAGACAGCTGCCAGTAGTCAATTTCCCGCCCCCATATCGGGCGAATCTTTCCGGAGTTTAATGAGAAAATTTCTCCGAACCCCCTTGCTAGTTGGCTAGCGAGAGCTTGGCCTCCGGCCAGTGAGTTCTCCCGGTGCTAAGGAAGCGGACGGTGTGTCAGTCAGGTTCTGTTGGCAGCGGACCACCACCATTTTTGTGACAGTATCTCCTAATGGCATTCGGAGTTTACGGGCTTCACTAAATAGTTTTCCGTTTGAAAAACAATTTAAAGTTCGGACTAACATAAATGATCTCTCCTCCCGACGGTTTGTTTTGCGGTGAGAACAGGGAGACCGAAACGATATAATAAGCCTATTGGAGCCGGTTGGATGAAGTTGGTTTGGGTTACTAACGTGGTACGTACGCAACTCGGGGGAATTTCTTCCATTTATGTAACGGCACGATAACGAGGCAATCGAGCAATTTTCCAATGGGACTTCTGTCCCAACCCCACTCTCGGTCGTCGGGCGTGTTTGTTTTTTTTTTGTCTCTTCCAAACCATTAACTCTGCGGCGGCCTGCCATTGTGTGGGCTAGAGTTAAGAGGAACTCTGGGGAAGCTTGGCAGAACAGAAATATCAACCCGCTTCTAAACACGTGCGATAAAAACAAACTCCCGATGGGGGAATATCATTTATTTGGCTTGCACGGTACACTGGCTTGTTCTCGGTCGGAATTGGCAAAACGGGCGCGAGTGGGCGCAAGGGAAGACATGACACCAAAACACTTAGCGCTGATGAAGAAAACGCAACGGCGCAACCCGCTGCGTTGCGAAAAGTTGGGCACAAAATTACCTTTTCGGTATCGTAAAAGCGTTAATAATGCATATAATCATATTTAATACACTGCTCACGGGTGCTGCCGTTGTATTCTTTTGGACCTGAGCTCTTCACAGCGTGTAGCGTGATAGTCGACGGAAAGTAACAAGTTCTGCAAAACGGAGGGAGGTTTGCTAAATGTGGGATTATCTTACTTTGGTGCTTATCACGCGACCACACTTTACTCTTCGTGCGCTTATTGGACGAACTTCATTATGCGCTAACGATTGCTACGCGCCACGGTGGCCACGTGTTTGGAAGACAAGGACGGAAGGGGAAGCGGCATCACAAGGATATCAATCGACACCGGTGATCATTTCGTACCTTTATTATTCCCGCGCTTTTCCCGCGAATGAAACCTCAGCAGTGTAATCCACGCGCCGCTGTATGGGGCTTCAATAACGGCGTCGCCCGGTTGTTCGTTGCCATGGGAACAAACTCGCACAGTGATGCACGGATGTACGGTAACGACCCCCCCGCGCAAACCGATAAGTCGATAACATAACTTTTACACTGATCTAACTTCCATTAACCTACTACCCAAAATCCCCTCCCGGGAGATTTACTTCCAGTTTCGTGCACGAAGGAAAGAAAACTTGGATAATGGGGGGGAACTCACGTACGCGACAGACCAACGAAACGTTCGTTAGCAGGAGCGTAAGATATTCACAACACTTAACCAGAGTTAACCACCTAACAGCTGAGGATGTATCGGAACATTTGTACTGAGCCTCATAACTTCACTGTACACCGCTTCGCAAGAGTTTACACAAACTATTCACATTAATTAATAATAACTTTGAAACATTTGCAGCTAACCGATGCCGTTCGCCGAATAGTTCGCCGATGATTTATTCAACAACACCGTTCCGGTACGGGCAGCGCGACCACCACTCGCCTGACGTTCGACACCGGCCAGCGATCGTTTGATACTGACGACAGTGGATGATTCTTCCCGAAATCAACCCACCCAGGAGGCGCCCAGCAGTCTGCTACGAGTGAACTCACCGATTCCCCTCGAAACGTTCGTGCACCGTGTTGCGAGGACTCGTTCGCGTTCTGCGCAGACGTCAACCCGAACGCATCAACGATCGCCGAACGGCACTCCGGAACTCCGTCAGCACCGGGCAGCTGCATCCGGTTCGGGTGCAGGTCGTCAGAACCGCGTGACTCCGCGGCAAACTCCAACGGGGCCCTACTGACTGAGTTGCAATAAATGACTCTCAGGAGAAATCTTTGCTCGAACGTGAACGTGCTGCACCACCGGAACTCCGATGGGGTCGTCCACATCGTCCGTATCGGGTGCGCTGCATTAAGGCCACGCCGGTGGAACATTAGCATCCCGGAGCGCGCACCGCACCGTGTTTCGATTGAAGTCTCAGCGCCATCATCATCGTGTATCGGGGAGCCGAACCACTCTGGATGAATAATTTAAAACAAATCAATCGTGTTGCTGCAAGGTTGCGTCGAAACTGGAATCGGTTAAATCCCTGCACCCACGGCAAACGACGGATGCTGACCGGGGGGGAAAGGTGTTATCGATCCTCCTAACGAGGTGGTGGAATGGTTGATGGGCGCACATTAACGGGACCGATTGGATGGATCAGTGGGAATTCGTTTGATGAACATTCCTCACCACCGGCCACCAGGATGATCCATACAGAGATAATTAAGGACACGCGAGTGCTGGCAGTAGCGACGGAGATAAATGGTGACATCTGCATGACGTCCTTCGTCTAACATTCGAGAGATCACTTTATCTTTTCACCACATTTTCGATGAAGTCCAACCGAGCACATCTTGGCCATCCTTTGACAGTTTCTCATCTCCGGCCGAAGCGAACATCATCGGGCCCGCAGCAAAACAAAAAAAGAAAAACACCGACAAAAAGTCAAAAATGGAAAGAATTTCATTATCGTTTAGCTCCGGTGCGTTCGCTTGGTTTGTTTCAATTTCGTTTTTCCCCCCCAGGTCGCGACTGAGGAGAATCTACCGAGGACTTTCCATGGCGAAAAAAGAGGACCCAAAAAAAGGGTAAATTTGATGACGGAACCATTTTCGCTTTGGCGTTTGGCTCCGCAGCAACTTAATGACAATCAATCGGTGTACCGGAAGTCCAACAAAAGGAGAAAAGAAGGAAAAGTCGTATATCAACAAACAGCGGGCAACACCTCCCCTCACTCACATTACGCAAAAATGTAATCGGATGCGTGGAAATTTTGCAATCCTTCAGTGGAAGAGAAAGGACGGCGTTTGACGTAAAGAGAGAGAGCGAGAGCGAGGTACACGATCAACAAAATTCCGAATGCCATTCCTGAATCCAGGGAGTAACTTATAATTACAATCCTAACCCGTCATTTGCGGTTAACAGACAGCTGCCAGTAGTCAATTTCCCGCCCCCATATCGGGCGAATCTTTCCGGAGTTTAATGAGAAAATTTCTCCAAACCCCCTTGCTAGTTGGCTAGCGAGAGCTTGGCCTCCGGCCAGTGAGTTCTCCCGATGCTAAGGAAGCGGACGGTGTGTCAGTCAGGTTCTGTTGGCAGCGGACCACCACCATTTTTGTGACAGTATCTCCTAATGGCATTCGGAGTTTACGGGCTTCACTAAATAGTTTTCCGTTTGAAAAACAATTTAAAGTTCGGACTAACATAAATGATCTCTCCTCCCGACGGTTTGTTTTGCGGTGAGAACAGGGAGACCGAAACGATATAATAAGCCTATTGGAGCCGGTTGGATGAAGTTGGTTTGGGTTACTAACGTGGTACGTACGCAACTCGGGGGAATTTCTTCCATTTATGTAACGGCACGATAACGAGGCAATCGAGCAATTTTCCAATGGGACTTCTGTCCCAACCCCACTCTCGGTCGTCGGGCGTGTTTGTTTTTTTGTCTCTTCCAAACCATTAACTCTGCGGCGGCCTGCCATTGTGTGGGCTAGAGTTAAGAGGAACTCTGGGGAAGCTTGGCAGAACAGAAATATCAACCCGCTTCTAAACACGTGCGATAAAAACAAACTCCCGATGGGGGAATATCATTTATTTGGCTTGCACGGTACACTGGCTTGTTCTCGGTCGGAATTGGCAAAACGGGCGCGAGTGGGCGCAAGGGAAGACATGACACCAAAACACTTAGCGCTGATGAAGAAAACGCAACGGCGCAACCCGCTGCGTTGCGAAAAGTTGGGCACAAAATTACCTTTTCGGTATCGTAAAAGCGTTAATAATGCATATAATCATATTTAATACACTGCTCACGGGTGCTGCCGTTGTATTCTTTTGGACCTGAGCTCTTCACAGCGTGTAGCGTGATAGTCGACGGAAAGTAACAAGTTCTGCAAAACGGAGGGAGGTTTGCTAAATGTGGGATTATCTTACTTTGGTGCTTATCACGCGACCACACTTTACTCTTCGTGCGCTTATTGGACGAACTTCATTATGCGCTAACGATTGCTACGCGCCACGGTGGCCACGTGTTTGGAAGACAAGGACGGAAGGGGAAGAGGCATCACAAGGATATCAATCGACACCGGTGATCATTTCGTACCTTTATTATTCCCGCGCTTTTCCCGCGAATGAAACCTCAGCAGTGTAATCCACGCGCCGCTGTATGGGGCTTCAATAACGGCGTCGCCCGGTTGTTCGTTGCCATGGGAACAAACTCGCACAGTGATGCACGGATGTACGGTAACGACCCCCCCGCGCAAACCGATAAGTCGATAACATAACTTTTACACTGATCTAACTTCCATTAACCTACTACCCAAAATCCCCTCCCGGGAGATTTACTTCCAGTTTCGTGCACGAAGGAAAGAAAACTTGGATAATGGGGGGGAACTCACGTACGCGACAGACCAACGAAACGTTCGTTAGCAGGAGCGTAAGATATTCACAACACTTAACCAGAGTTAACCACCTAACAGCTGAGGATGTATCGGAACATTTGTACTGAGCCTCATAACTTCACTGTACACCACTTCGCAAGAGTTTACGCAAACTATTCACATTAATTAATAATAACTTTGAAACATTTGCAGCAAACCGATGCCTTCTTGCTGTAAACAGTCCAAGCAGGCGAAGATTAAATCGCACGCACCAACAACAACGTAACGTCAACTGTCAATAGTTCGCCGATGATTTATTCAACAACACCGTTCCGGTACGGGCAGCGCGACCACCACTCGCCTGACGTTCGACACCGGCCAGCGATCGTTTGATACTGACGACAGTGGATGATTCTTCCCGAAATCTACCCACCCAGGAGGCGCCCAGCAGTCTGCTACGAGTGAACTCACCGATTCCCCTCGAAACGTTCGTGCACCGTGTTGCGAGGACTCGTTCGCGTTCTGCGCAGACGTCAACCCGAACGCATCAACGATCGCCGAACGGCACTCCGGAACTCCGTCAGCACCGGGCAGCTGCATCCGGTTCGGGTGCAGGTCGTCAGAACCGCGTGACTCCGCGGCAAACTCCAACGGGGCCCTACTGACTGAGTTGCAATAAATGACTCTCAGGAGAAATCTTTGCTCGAACGTGAACGTGCTGCACCACCAGAACTCCGATGGGGTCGTCCACATCGTCCGTATCGGGTGCGCTGCATTAAGGCCACGTCGGTGGAACATTAGCATCCCGGGAGCGCACCGCACCGTGTTTCGATTGAAGTCTCAGCGCCATCATCATCGTGTATCGGGGAGCCGAACCACTCTGGATGAATAATTTAAAACAAATCAATCGTGTTGCTGCAAGGTTGCGTCGAAACTGGAATCGGTTAAATCCCTGCACCCACGGCAAACGACGGATGCTGACCGGGGGGGAAAGGTGTTATCGATCCTCCTAACGAGGTGGTGGAATGGTTGATGGGCGCACATTAACGGGACCGATTGGATGGATCAGTGGGAATTCGTTTGATGAACATTCCTCACCACCGGCCACCAGGATGATCCATACAGAGATAATTAAGGACACGCGAGTGCTGGCAGTAGCGACGGAGATAAATGGTGACATCTGCATGACGTCCTTCGTCTAACATTCGAGAGATCACTTTATCTTTTCACCACATTTTCGATGAAGTCCAACCGAGCACATCTTGGCCATCCTTTGACAGTTTCTCACCCGCGAATGAAACCTCAGCAGTGTAATCCACGCGCCGCTGTATGGGGCTTCAATAACGGCGTCGCCCGGTTGTTCGTTGCCATGGGAACAAACTCGCACAGTGATGCACGGATGTACGGTAACGACCCCCCCGCGCAAACCGATAAGTCGATAACATAACTTTTACACTGATCTAACTTCCATTAACCTACTACCCAAAATCCCCTCCCGGGAGATTTACTTCCAGTTTCGTGCACGAAGGAAAGAAAACTTGGATAATGGGGGGGAACTCACGTACGCGACAGACCAACGAAACGTTCGTTAGCAGGAGCGTAAGATATTCACAACACTTAACCAGAGTTAACCACCTAACAGCTGAGGATGTATCGGAACATTTGTACTGAGCCTCATAACTTCACTGTACACCGCTTCGCAAGAGTTTACACAAACTATTCACATTAATTAATAATAACTTTGAAACATTTGCAGCTAACCGATGCCGTTCGCCGAATAGTTCGCCGATGATTTATTCAACAACACCGTTCCGGTACGGGCAGCGCGCCCACCACTCGCCTGACGTTCGACACCGGCCAGCGATCGTTTGATACTGACGACAGTGGATGATTCTTCCCGAAATCAACCCACCCAGGAGGCGCCCAGCAGTCTGCTACGAGTGAACTCACCGATTCCCCTCGAAACGTTCGTGCACCGTGTTGCGAGGACACGTCCGCGTTCTGCGCAGACGTCAACCCGAACGCATCAACGATCGCCGAACGGCACTCCGGAACTCCGTCAGCACCGGGCAGCTGCATCCGGTTCGGGTGCAGGTCGTCAGAACCGCGTGACTCCGCGGCAAACTCCAACGGGGCCCTACTGACTGAGTTGCAATAAATGACTCTCAGGAGAAATCTTTGCTCGAACGTGAACGTGCTGCACCACCGGAACTCCGATGGGGTCGTCCACATCGTCCGTATCGGGTGCGCTGCATTAAGGCCACGCCGGTGGAACATTAGCATCCCGGAGCGCGCACCGCACCGTGTTTCGATTGAAGTCTCAGCGCCATCATCATCGTGTATCGGGGAGCCGAACCACTCTGGATGAATAATTTAAAACAAATCAATCGTGTTGCTGCAAGGTTGCGTCGAAACTGGAATCGGTTAAATCCCTGCACCCACGGCAAACGACGGATGCTGACCGGGGGGGAAAGGTGTTATCGATCCTCCTAACGAGGTGGTGGAATGGTTGATGGGCGCACATTAACGGGACCGATTGGATGGATCAGTGGGAATTCGTTTGATGAACATTCCTCACCACCGACCGCCAGGATGATCCATACAGAGATAATTAAGGACACGCGAGTGCTGGCAGTAGCGACGGAGATAAATGGTGACATCCGCATGACGTCCTTCGTCTAACATTCGAGAGATCACTTTATCTTTTCACCACATTTTCGATGAAGTCCAACCGAGTACATCTTGGCCATCCTTTGACAGTTTCTCACACACACACACTCAAACACCAAGATGTGATACTTCCTTTGATCACGTGTGGGTGTCAACAGTAAGTCGACGTGAGCGGACACGGCTGCTACGTGAACGAATCGCTTTCAAGTGTCTTTCTTTTCCGTAACGCCGACAACGGAGACATTCTTTCACGTTGTCACATTTTTCGCTACATTCCAATGATTTATTGCATCCACCGTTCGTACCTCTCCGTACGCTCTTGGAGGTTACTACGGACCTGATGAAAAGAAGGACGTTCATCCATGAACGCACGACGCGCTGTAAGCGTTCATTTCGAGCATCATTGTGCGTATGTTTTATTAAACACACTCACTCGAGCTACAACAACACCGAAAAACGGAGCCGAATATTAGCCGACCTCAGTGCCGAAGGTTCAGAAGGAAGGAGAGCGCCCCGATGCCTTACTCTACTATAAAAAGAAAACCACAAAAAACAAACCTTAAAGGGAATGTAGTTGTACGACCAGCGTGACGAGTAAATCTCGCTGGAGTCACACGTTTGTCATCAAATTGGGCATGGTTGGACCCG
>KZ062124.1:135658-191102 GCA_002091835.1 Anopheles maculatus
ACACACACTCAAACACCAAGATGTGATACTTCCTTTGATCACGTGTGGGTGTCAACAGTAAGTCGACGTGAGCGGACACGGCTGCTACGTGAACGAATCGCTTTCAAGTGTCTTTCTTTTCCGTAACGCCGACAACGGAGACATTCTTTCACGTTGTCACATTTTTCGCTACATTCCAATGATTTATTGCATCCACCGTTCGTACCTCTCCGTACGCTCTTGGAGGTTACTACGGACGTGATGAAAAGAAGGACGTTCATCCATGAACGCACGACGCGCTGTAAGCGTTCATTTCGAGCATCATTGTGCGTATGTTTTATTAAACACACTCACTCGAGCTACAACAACACCGAAAAACGGAGCCGAATATTAGCCGACCTCAGTGCCGAAGGTTCAGAAGGAAGGCGAGCGCCCCGATGCCTTACTGTACTATAAAAAGGATGCCACAAAAAACAGACCTTAAAGGGAATGTAGTTGTACGACCAGCGTGACGAGTAAATCTCGCTGGAGTCACACGTTTGTCATCAAATTGGGCATGGTTGGACCCGACGCACACACACACACACTTGAAATGTGACGAGACACAAAGCCGTTAAGAGCCATGTTAAAAGCATTATTGTTCAGCATGTGGTGTACTAATTAATTTTATCCATTCAGTCAGTGTGTAAGTGTGGTGAGCGCGCATTGTTAGTGGTTTGGAAGTTTGTGTCCATCCGTAACAACATTATCAAGGTTATAGAGAGGACCAACGCAAGGTTAGGCCAAGCTAATTCCTGCAGCTCTTTGTTGCGTTCGGGCTAAAAATTTGAATGTCACACGAGCCAACCTCCCGCGGCATATGCTCTGGGTAAATGGTGTTCCAGCTTGGAAATGCAAAATGTGAATGCCACACGCCACCGCGAGACAATAATGGGCGAGCAAAACTAGGGACAACACAAAAGCGGAGAAAGTAAAACAAGATAAATAACCGAATATTAAACAAACGCGCAACCGGTCCACCATTTGCGTTTTTAATTGAAAAGATTTATTCTATTTTAGTATGGTTTTATTTTGCCGGCTTGCTGTTGCTTGTCCGGGGGCCAAGCAAGCAAACACGGCCGCTGACCATGCAATGTCAACTGGTAGCTGGAAAATAAACACAGATTCGTTGGGAAGTTCGTTGCGAGACACAAAACAAAACATGGTGGTGGACGGTCATGGAGACCCGCTTATCATTGTGCCATTGGAAGCGAGCTCATGATGAGAACAGCACCTTTTTTTTACAACCACCAAAAAGCAAGCGCATAAATACAAATTCCAAATCGAAGCAAACCATATAAAACACCATAGCAACATGCCAAATGATAAACGTCATCCATCAAAAGCGAGGAAGAGCGAAAATGAGTGTGCGAGAGAAGTCAAAAAATAAAACGATGATCATGGCACCAGCGCATTGTGTGTGACAGTGATGGTCCGATTTTTAATTAAAATCTGGCCACGATTTATGACCGTAAGAAAAGGGATCCCCGGCTACGTCAACGCTCCGATGTGTGTGTGTGTGTGTGTGTCCTAACATATTTTTCCGTGGAACAAGCTTTCAAAACACAGTTCTAATAGTACCGAAAATAGGATTAAATGGCGAAGTAAATGTGGCGGAACTTTCATCTCTCTCTCCGGTTAAACGGTTTGATCCTGTGCAAAATACGAATTTGAAAACACAATCGCACAATATTTTTTAAAACACTAAAATCCAATCCCCCCTATTGCGGATAAGTTTTTGCACCATTTCCGGATGGGACTTTGGTTCGGTTTTGTTTCGGTTTGGTCCAGGAAAAGGATATTTGAAATGCCGTGTAATCGTGTTCTCGTTTCCCCTGTGTTTTTTTCTTTTGCAATTCATTAATCCTATCCCTGTTGCACAACATAAAGCGCACTGTGTGTGTGTGTGTGTTGATAAAAACAACTTCAAACACACCCATTTGCAGAACAATTGGGAACTGTCGTCCCATGTACGGGACGGGTTTTCCTGTTTTGTGACAAAAGTTTTCAAAGCCGTAGCAAGACGAGTTTGGCGACAAATTGGTGATGGTGCGCAGTGTGCGTGGACAGCCGTGCCTATAGATATTAGTTCCCACAGGGGACAGGGATCCAGTTGATGATGCTGGTGCACACAGCATATTGTGTTTGATGTTTACAGCTGTTTATTGATTGATGTAACTCTTCGTTCTTTTTTTTTGTTTGTTGCCTCATTTCTCCGAGTTTCTCTAGCCCTTTGTGAGGTTTTCGCATATCGGCATATGCCGTTGCATCGAAATAACGTAAAATGCACCCAAAATTAATACTGCACGGGTGTTTGCGAATGGTTTTTTTCGGAGTAAAATCCCCCTTTCGCTTCTGTTTGAAGTTGGGTTCTGTTTGGTTGCCGTTTTTCCTGGAAATATTGTTGTCTGGCTCAACCACTGCGCCTCTATTACTGCGGCAAATTAATGTCTTTTTTGCGTTGTTTTTCTGTCTGCATTTATTATCCTCCTTCCTTTTGATTCTGAAACTGATCAGTACTCTCTGAACACACTGCACACACACACATCCAGAAAAGAAAGGAAAAAGGTTGTCGAGCTTTTCGGTATACTTTTTTTCCTCTAACGAAGTTTCTATCTCTGGTCTAAGTAGGTGCTGGAAGCTTTCTTTACGTTGTTTTTCGCTTGCTTGCTCAGCCCCAACGAAGCTTTTGCATGGCGATGCGTTTGTTGACTGGGTGCGAGATCCCTGATCCCAGAATGTTGCTTCTTCCTTACTGTTGTTTCCGACTAGCGATCGAATTTCCGGCTATTCGGCATCCCGGTCACGTACGGTGTTTTGAAGTTTTCCTGCTGGTTACACACAATGATGCCCCCAGCACGGGTAACGGGGTCGAGCTGGCACATGCATTTAGCTCAACCGGAATTGGCTTAGAAAGTTGACTCCCCAGACACACAACCGCACACACACACACAAAGAGGCGGCTGGGATTCCTCCGTTTCGGTTAGATTAGATGTAATTTTCACACAATTTTCTACCAAACTTTTGCACCACACACAAACACACATCCACCATTATTTTGGTGAAGCGTCCAGCAACAATGGCTACTGGAGAGATCCCCGATTCGATACAGCGAATGTTAAGATGCCAAGGCAAAGTTGTTTATAGCAAAAACACCATTTTAAGCTACAATATCAAATGCGCTACACAAGGATGCTGTCCAGGCGCACACCAATCGATCTTTTACTGGGGACTTTCCTACTTTCTTACTATTTTCTATTTTCGGGAACCGTCTTATCGATCCATTAACTCGTTGACAAACTCGCTACATGCAGCATTGCACGGTCCCAGAAATCTGTCCCAATAACCCAAAGAAACGGGACCAAAAATAGACGAAAAGGAAAGACCCGAAGAAAATAGAGCCATTCCGCCGCTGCTTTGTGTCCAGGGTGGTGTCCTGGTGTCTTTTCCTTTGCCTACAACAAATCGAGAGCTATTAAAAGAATACGGGTTCCACAAAAGCTTCACTTCGATGCGCCTGTATGGTAGAAATCTTGAAGAAAAAGGACGAACCCTCGTATTGCTCCTTCTCCATCCTCCATCCTTTCTCCATCTCCATGTGTGGGATGAAAATTCCGTCAGATTTTACGACGGCACCAATAGAACTAGCACACACACACATACGGAGCAGGGAGTATGTGAGTGACCGAAAAAGTGATAACCGTCAGTGCTGGAGGAAAACTTTATAGATCATAATTTATTTCGGGGTCCTACTCTGCCCTTCCGCCACAGCCAACGTTCCGGTTTAGGGTGAGCCACATTTGATCAGGGCAGAGACATGCACACACACACACACACAGGAGAATGTTGGATCATCGTCTCTTAATTCGATTATCGCTCTCATAAAATCGGGCTAACAATTTCGTTGACCCTTCTCGGCGAGTCCACCAGAGTGTCGTAGTCCTCGGATGTGTATGTGTGTGTCCGGACCCATGTGAACGGGAACGAATTTCGGCTATTTCCATCTAATGTATCGTCATCATGCTTCTTCTGCCCAGTGTGTGTGTGTGTGTGTCTTGGACGTGAGAAGGACCAATCTCTCTCTCTGTAGACCCGGGCCTTGACTTGAGCAAACGGAGCAAAGAAATGCCGGAAATATACATTTGCCATTGCAGGATTCAATGATGGGCCATCGTTACAACCAATATTTTCTAGCGTCGCTTCTCAAGAAACCTGTTTCTCTTGGCTGCGCCAGCACGATGCTTCTTGCTAAGCGTTGAGTTGTGCTTAAGGGTAATCACATAAGGCACCGGTCTATCTTGCTTTCTATCGCTTTTCGTCCGGCAAAATCGAAACGATAGTGGGAAAACTGTTTCAATATCACAGAAACAGAGCGCAGAACGTCTTAAACGCAACCGTTATTTGTTACCATTTCCGTTTTTTCTTCTGGCCGGCTTTTCTTTTTTTGTTTGTTTTCATTTCGTTGTATTTGTTTAGCGTGTTGCGATACATTGCTTTTGGCTTTTAAGCGAACGCTTTTCGTCCGGATTCTTAGCACAAACGGTTTGTCTTTGTTTTTTTTTGCCTTTGCTTCCGATTACCTCACTCAATGTGCTTTGTGGAATGAGTTAAGGGGGGGACCTAAAAGAAGGATAAACTTTTTCCCAAGGATGCATTTCATTCCGGCACACACCGGAAGCTTTCTCGCGAAACAAACTTTCACACGGCAAACGGTCCAAAAGCAGGGCACCGAAAGAAAGGAACTAAATAAAATTATTATTTCACTCACATTAGTTCCATTAGAAAGGAATCCTCTCTTTTTCTTCTGCTTTTGGTGGTTCCTTTTCTTTCTCTATCTTTCAAGCCTCTAAATCTTTACCAAACACACCCATATGAGGTTTGTTTAGTTTTAGGGAGAAGCAAAAAAGCAATACAAATCACCTTAACCACGGAAGAAAATAAAGATTAAGATATATAAACAAACGTATTATGGTGTGAGGGAAAAGTATAACAGAAAATGCAAAGATAGGTCTCCTTTTTCTTGAATGGCTCACACACATGAGAGGTGGTAACAGATAGGGAAAATGCCGGATCCGGTTGCGTTGGCTTAAAGTATCCTAAAGTGCTTTAAAGAGTTGGGCTGGAGCTCTATTTCTCGGGTACGTTGAGTGTGTGTTATTTGGAAAAGTAGAGCATGTGTTTACATTGTTCGATTCCTAACATTAGTTGAGCCTGTTGGTTAGAAAATGTTCAATATTTACTGATAAACAGAGTATATTGCCTGTGACTATTAAAGGGAACTTGATATCGCTTTGTTTTATGATTTAATTTCAAAATATTTCGTATAGATTTCATTTTTATATTGAAAACAGCACAAAGCTTTTGTTGTGTGTACTTGGACACCATTTTGTGGAAGCAGATGTGGTGTGGAAAAATAAATTAATGACACGAGATTATGAAAACAAATTCATTTTTAATGCCCATTCGTGTGTCCCGCAAAGTACAATTTGTTTCGTTACAGTAATCCTCCATCACAAGACCAATGGAAACGATTATTTGAGCTACTTTTTTGAAGCATTTGTTCCACCCCAACAAAAAACACCGAACGAGACAAATATCAAAATAATGGCAAAGAAAAACCATCCAATATCGAAGTAGAAGCGATAATCATTTTCCCGAACAGTACAATATTGAATTTCTCGCGAAAACCGTCCTGCGTATTACGATGGAACATCCCATAGGGCATAATCTTCACGATCAATGACCATCGATTTTTCAGCATAAATTTTCACCTCCATCTCCATCGGGGGTGCGCAGATGAAAAGAAGGAAGATACCGTAGGTGGATTAAAGGATTTGAAGCTTATATATTTTTCTTGGGGGGGCCAGACGCAAAAGCAGCTTGCCAAAATCGGGCCCGAAGGGATGCCGGCTTTGCCAAAAAACCACTCACTGCCCGACGATAGCGTACTACTACTACTACTGCTACTACTGCTCGACACAAGTGATAAATTATTATTATTGGAAGGCGATAAAATCTATTCAAATTAGTTCTTTCTTTTCACGTGATACCGCACGGTGAACGACCCCGAACGCCCGTCAGGGCAGCTTGGCAAAAGAACACCGCCGAGCCGTGGGAAAGCGAGAAATAGCATTTGATGTCGCACCGGAAGCTCGCGCCGTGGTACGATTCCAATTTCTAGTCCGATCTGTCTGCGCCCGGCTACCTCCGTCGATGGGGGCGCCCGGCGAATTAAAATGATTAATAGCCAACGCCTATTATCGATGCCAAAGTTGGAAGAAATAATTTCGCCTGCCGATGTCGTGTGAGCCGATGCAATCGCAAGTACAAACGGGATGCTGGGGAAATTAGTCTCCGGCGAGCGAAAGCCCCGACGACGGAAAGCGGACAAATTATTTCAACAAGTTTCGGTGCAATGGAGACGCCTGGTGCTTTTGGTTGGGTTTGCATTCGGATGGAGACGCCTGGTGCCTCTTGTGCAATCGGATTAGCTCCAGGGGGAGGGGGATGGATTTTGTGGGATGGTGCGAGCAAACAGGTGGGCAAATGCATTATGCCAATGTGTTTACAGTGGTCAGCGCGTATGCTAAATGATGTTTACTCGACGACCTTCGCTCGTATGGAACGCTCTCCATCGACAGAGATTGTGCTACATCGCATTGTTTGTACGGTGCTGTAGGGCATGGATTTTTAAGTAGCAACTTAAATGGATACCATTACCAGCAGTTTGCTGCTATGAAAGTGAATCCAATTTGACGAGAAAAATAGCACGAAAAACAGGAACTTTTATAGCAAATTGTTGCCTTTCAACTATTATTCACATTCAATCAATCATTGGCATCGTTTTTCGCACAAATCTATGCGAGCAGATTAATGAAATTTAATCTTTTTTAATTTAAAGTTCTTTACTAGAATTGTGTACAATTTTTCTCTCGAATTCGTTACTCCAAACGAACGAATTTCCTGCATTCGGTGGAGATAGATTTACAGCAGTTTTAGCCAGTTTTCACCGAAAATCTATCCAACCATGTAATTGTTCGCCGCGTCACACGAAACTGTTGGGAAAGAATGTTTCCGTCCATAGTGGGGGGATTCGTTCAATCCGTCGCAACGCTTGTTCAAAGACTGGGCGCCTCCACCGAGTGAAATAAAATCCAGTTAGTGCGTTCCGGGCCTTTTCACGGTATGCGCGGACAGGGAAGAAATTTTAATTAGGATTGTTAGCTTTCTTCATTTAGGTGCTGTTTGATTTGTACCCCTGTTCTGATTGCAATTCGGTGCAATTTAGGACGCGCTAGCTGTCCGTTTCTTCGCGACTTTACGACTGTTGGCGTCGAACCGTGGGCACGATTACATCCGGCGCGAATTCTTAACTAATCTCCCCATTTCGCCGTGGAAACTTCGAAGCACACGATTTGAAGCACATAATTGGAATGGATGCTTCGAGCGAGTCGCCCAATCGGAACATCCCGTGGGACGACCGCGGGGTTGATTTTCCATCCCCAAAACCCCGTACTCCGAACGGGGTATTGAACTGGATGTGTTCGTTACGTCCGATCCGTAGCGGCGGCGGATGGAAACTTTATTAGCGGTTACCTCTGTGTCGGCAGCGATAAATCACTGTCGTACGGCATCTTCGCCGCGGGAATGAGTTATTGCTTTGCTCAACCCACGCAGCCAAACCTCGGACACCCCACGGACACCACTTCCGAAGATGATTGTGTGTGTCGGTGTGTGTGTAGACAGCGACAGCGAAAGCGAAACTTACCGTTCATAGTTTAAGTAAAAGATCTATAAACAAGTTAAAACAGAACAGCCACACAAAATCATCAAAGTTTTGATATGGATGTATCTTCTTCTTCTTCTTTTAACGAGGTATTTCATGATACGACGCGGGAATCCAACTTCCTGGGCCTTCCAGCGCTAATTCGTGGATTCGCATACGCAAGACTTCTTTGAATACTACACCGGCTACAAAGGCCATATGTCCGATATGGATGTATGAAAACAAAAACAACTGTTGACGTTTGGTGGATGTCAATGCAACTTCCATTGACCAGCCATGCCGAAAGTTGACGAGCAACCAAGTGGCCAGCAACATCATTTGTCCATACCCTTAGTTGTGAGGTTATAACCAAAACTTGTCGTCAAAAGAATGTCTTGATTTGACGGCAAATCTTATTCCTTGGTTCATATTTGAACGTCCTTTAATGTGGTGGCAGTATCTCGTAATTTCAGAAGAAAGCTGAAGCGCTTATTTCCAAATCTCAGATGTATCGTACACAAACGATAGTAGATTTGAGTCGTTTTTAATCATAAGGCATTAAAATGTTGCTTCTAAGGACGAATTGTCCATAAATTCAAGATTGTTTAAGGTCTGTGCAGTTCTTAGTTTGACGCATAGAGGGCTAGAACAACGACAAAATTTAAACCGTTTTTTATAATTTTCTAATTTGAACAAATTTCTTTATGAAAGTTAGTAAACATTTTGAATATTTCTTAGAAAATGTTATGACTGTCAAAATAAGAACGAACTTCAAACTGTCAAAACGTCCGCTTGTTGTACCACTGTGCCGTTCAAAGCAAGCATTCCCTAGCGGGAAATTGTGCGTGTTGGTTGGTTAGTTGATGCGGATATGGATTGTGTGTATTCATGCGTATGTGTGTATGTATGGCCTCTCACCCACTCACCTTACAGAAGGAGAAAAAGAAAAACCTCAGGCAAAACAGTGAACGCGAACAGTGGATACGAACGTAATTCAATCAGCATAATATCCTTTTTGCGAATTCTCACACCCATGTGTCCTCGGCGTGAAGCACAAACAGCAGTAACAGCAGAGGATGGTGCACTAGGTAAGATTGGCGACCACCAGAAGATTGAACCGTGCCGATACTGTTCGACGAGTGAGGACGTGATGACAACGTCGATAAAGCTCGTCGTCGCGGTATCGAACGAGAAACAATTCGTATGTTTATGATGTAAATAATAAGTGGAAATGACATGCAGAAGAGGACTTACGGCGTTAAACAAGTGGCGAAATAAAGAACGCGACAAAGCACACGGTTCTCCGCTTCTTGTAGGTAGCATTCACGTTCGCGCGTTTAATGATGAATGCTTGAAGGCACAGAAACCTTGAAGGCAGATGCTTTACAATTGCCCACCTACATATGCTCACGCGACGCGAAAAGGCCTTCCTTTCATAAGGAGGTCACAACATTTGACAGTTCCAACGGCACCGGCAGTGCTACAAATTTTCCAGCCGCCTTATCGCTGGGCCGGCCAACCTCCATTGTTAAGGATCTTGCCCGGGAGGGGTTAAGATCGTCATTTTATTTATTGGCGCTGAATAAGATTTTGTAACGCGCCGAGAGGGACCAAACGAACAAAACGAGGACGCGGATAACGAGGATCATGTTTCCCTTTAACACGCCAGCAGCCAGCAGCACACAAGCACAAAAGCGGCGAAAACGGAAAAAAAGCCAACACGTGTGCCACCCTGAACAAAAAAAAAAACCGAGCACAAGCACGATGACATTCCGGTGACGTTTGTCACGGCGATGGAGGTGGCGGCGTCCGGCGGAGAGACTGGTGGGATGAAGAATGATTACGAAGACGGATAGCATTGCCGCTAGAACGACCGGCGGGACATGGTGTGTGGTTGAGAAATCTGCCATGAATAATACTGGATTTCGTTAGGGATAATGAATCATTCATAAAAATTAGAGCATTACACGACCAACCGGGGGTGCGCCTCCGACCGCGTGAAGTTCTAGCCGGCGGCCGGATTTCTTTGTTCATTATTTGGCACATTTTTGACGTTAACACGGAGCCCTTACGAACCGATCGAGCTTGAAGCTCTGAAGGCGAACGTTTTTGTTATTTTAAACGGAATCGTGTACACCTTTTTGTACAAGTTCCATTAATTACCGTCAGGAACTGACACGACAATTGACGAAACCACAGTGACATGAATCGCCCGGACACAAAAGAGAAGCACAAAGTGGCGGCGTCCAACGAAATTCTATTTCCCGGGAGAACTGAACTCAAAATTAATAATACGCTTTGATGCTGTTGCCTCCTTTCGCAAACTTACCTGGCGAACCGGGCGATTGGGACGATTCCTTCATTAGTGTCTGTTTGCGAAAGGACAACATTTACTCTGTGATTGGAGCACAGGTTGGGAAACAATCGAACAGAAATCATACCATGAAACACGGCGCCACGGAGAAAACCAAATTAATGTTTCTTCCTCTTTCAACTCCCTTCTATTCCGCAGCGGATGTAGATGATTAGCCGAAAGATATGATTTGCCTTCATCCCTCGGCCAAGGAGGAAAAAACTATCGAGAAGGCGCACAACAGTACGGATAATAGAGCCGGCTTTGAAGCAGCTATTGTCCGCGAGGGAACCAACCATGAAAACAGATATGAATATTAACCTCCGAACCCGAAACCGACGGCACAACAATAGGGGGGCCGTCGATGGAAACGCAGGTGCCTTGACGTTTGAGACGGATGGTGCAACGATGATGAATCAATCTTGCTACCGAAAAGAATAACTTCTTCCTCCAAAATAAACAGAATAAAAATTCCAGCTTCCACGGGCCATGACTGTGCACAGTCCGGGAGGCCCCTGCTGGCGTACATAAATCTGATGGTAATTTCGGAAGGTTCATTAGCAAGCCGAAAATCACCGAGCCAGCATGCCAGCAAAGCCAGCCAGCCAGCCAGCCAGCCAGCACACAGAGTTTAGTTTAATTCCGTGTCCGAGCAGCTTTCTGCAGCCGGCGCTTTCTGCTTCGGGGCGCAATGGCGCAAAAAGCCGATCTACGGTTGGTAGTTTCATGCTGCCTGGCTGCCAGCCGTAGCTAAAGTGGTCCGGCTACTTTAGGACACGGTCCTTGAGATGGACTTCTCCTACCACACGCCACTCTCCCCCAACCGGCTGTGGGCCGGAAATAAACGGTTATGTTTCTTTTGATTACGGTTATTACGGGCTCCGTGTCCTTCGGCCAGAAAAACCGTCTACCGTCGCCGAAAAAGTCGAACACGAAACGCAAAAGGCAGTCGACAGTGATGGTTTAAATTATGTTCGTCTTGAATGGCTGAGTGACGGGCGGGGAGTCGGCTGGAGTACATCGCCGAAGCGGACAAACCGACGGACGAAAGAGAGATTCTTCATTATGATGCAGCAAGCTTGTCAAATAAAGCAGCGTGTATTTATTTCTGTGCTTCCGGATATCCAAGCGACTCCCGGATCTGCTGGTACATTGTCTGGGATTGTGATTTTGCGTGCTCTCAAGTGTCTTTCCGATCCGTGATTCATGCGCGCCATGGATATATTGATGAAACTTTGCCTTTACCATTCATCTGACACTTCGCATCAATGCGCAGCGCAAAAAGAAGTAGTACGGGTGGCCCTTGTGCACCCATTTCTCAAGGATTCTTTTATTATCCACTACTTCATGCGTGTGTGTGTGTGTGGGGGGCTCAGTCATAGCGCAAGTTGTAAAGAACGAATCTCGCCCATCGCCATCACACCATCCATCGCATTGTTGGTTTGTACAGACACAAAACACAAAATGAAAAGCTCTTGCAGCGGGCTGTGTACGTCTGTGCCCGTGTCGGCACAATAGATGATGCTGCTAATTTTTCCACGAGAAAGTAATGAATGAACTTTTTAATCTATTCTTGGCTGCACAACCGCACACCGATGCACACTCACCTTCCTGACGTTCGCGCTTCTTAAGAAAACCCATCCAGCGTACATCCATCCATATGCAATCTGGTCCGTGTGCTGGATAACAAATAACAATAATGGATGGATGAGGTTCTTTTTGATTCTGCTCGAGACGAGTGGCAGTATAATTACGTTGGCCGCTTCCAGAACGAGGCTCTTGAATGCATCCAGCAAAGTGTGTATGGTGAAACAGTGGGGAAATCACATCTCGAGAAGATCTACACATCCTTTGTTTGATGGCCATGGCAGCTGAGGTTAAATCAAGTTTGTGGTTATGTGGTACTGTAGAAAAAAAGGGAAGATAATTCTTTTGTTTATAATTGTGTAACATCCTTAAGTTAGGGGTTTCATTTTAGTTGGCATTAGTTTGTAATTAACTTATTCTAGTGTCGAAAGTAAACCGCGTCTACTTACTTACTTACTTATCAGGCGCTACAACCGCTTCGCGGTCTTGGCCTGCAGCAACAATCCTCGATACCGCTCACGGTTTAGCGCCGTCGTCTGCCAATCAATTATCCCGGCCGTTCTGGCGGACGCATCTACGCCATCACTCCATCTCAGTTTGGGCCTACCACGCCTCCTCTGTCCATGTGGATGGCCTAAAAGGACTTTACGGGCTGGGTCGTCCGGTGCCATTCTCATGACATGACCAGCCCACCGGAGCCTGGCGAGCCTAATTCGCTGCACGATGGTAAGATCACCGTACAGTTCATAGAGCTCGTCGTTGTAGCGGCTCCTCCATTGTCCTTCCACACATACGGGGCCAAAAATCCTTCTGAGCATCTTCCTCTCGAACGCGGCTAAGAGAAACCGCATCTACTACCCTCTGTCAAACGATCCCGGTTGCTACATAGAAGTTGTGACATATTTTTGACACAACGGTTACGAAGAAAGTTCGCGTTGTTCGGTGCACAAAATACACCGTCGTATTGAACACTGTACGGATGATCTGCATGTTTCGCTGTAAATATGACCCGGCTAGTGTGAAAGTGCAAACTTGCTGTCGCTCTCTTTACCCTGGTGGCGTCACAAGTTCCCACAACTCACACTTTTCCTTCTTGCTAAACACAAAGCAAAACAAAAAAAACGACAACCCGAAGAACAACAGTGCAACCTACTTTTCAATAAAGACAGTGAAAAGTTTTATCACACAAAAACACATCCTTCGTGTAATCTCCCTGCACTGGTAGCGCTTGCTTCTCGGAACACGCTGCACAACGACGTGTACGATGAGACGAATCTGCCTTGTCGGAACATATTTGTTTGTAGCAGCAGCAGCAGCATTGCGTCAAACGGGCAGCAAGACCCCGCCAGCACCAAGACTAAAAACAATGTATTGGATGCTGTTTTGCAGCAGCACATATCTTCTTTCCACTTTTTCGGGGTTTTGTTGGATGAAGCGCGCTGCTTGCGGAGGAATAAAGCATCTACACACCTGGCCCGACCTGGTCGGGTTATGTATTCCGGTATTCAAAAATACCGACAAGAACAGGAGAACGTCTACAGAACGGGGCAGATGGGTGCGTAGAGAGAGAGAACGAGTGTGGGTGAGTTTGATTATAATAAAACAATATTTTCTATCAAAACCGTAACATGTGTTTCTTGGCAAAGCGTCACAAAAAGGACGCCGCAGAGAGGTCGCGCCGCTTCCGACCAACATGATCGGGCGCAGCAAGACGAAACCAGATAAGCACCGAGCAACCACCCTTAGCTCTGCTCGATCCAAGCATATGTTTACCTCGAAGAAGAAATTAACATTTTATACCGTGAATGGAGTACGGATCTGTCTCAAAACGTTCTAACGGGCGAACGGAAAAAGAGATCGCAACGGATGGACATGTGTATGTGTGTGTGTGTTTTTTTGTTGGTCGATGGAAAGTAAAACAACTACTCACTCACTCTCAAGGTTTCCACAACGATTTACGGTGCCGGGGATAAAATTCACCAAAACAGCCGGTAGTATGCCCAGGGTTTGGAAAGTGAAAAATGCACATGACGCATTTCTTTTGCGGGGAATGCCCTAGGGTAATGGTAATGATAGAAAAGAGTGGAAAGAGAGTGTCTACCTAATTTCGTGTTACAGAAATAGACAATTATGCATCATTAATGGAATGAAAACATTCATTGGGGTGAAAGGAGAGGAACATTTGCGTGGAACATCATCGGACGAGCTTGCATTTTTATGTCCACATCGACGGTGACAGCTGGAGCCGATTGAATAGCCTGGTGTAGTGACGCGTGACACCAGCAACACAACCGAGCTGGGTCTGGGTTCAAATCTTATAAACCTCTTGATTGAAATTTGTGCTTTTCCATGTGAAAGATTGGTTATATAGATCGAAAAGATCGATGGGTAGACGAAAAACGGTTCAATTCCCAACCTTTGACATCGAGCCAGACAGATGTGAGACATGAGCTGAAAATTAGTAGAAAAGGCTACTATCGACAGACGACTAGACAAGGTGGCGGCGATATCCCATCGGAACCAAGTCTCTCTTGCCTTTAAATCATGGTATTTTGTGAAGTGCACGATGGACGTTCTTTTGTTCAGTCATCCTTGAAGTTCAGGCCCCCCGAACAAGATGAGCTGGATTGGCAGGTGAAAAAGGCGCAATGCATCATCATTATTAAGCTTCGGTGTAATTTACCAAGCCACGACCAGCAGAAGAGCGTACGGCTTTAAAGCATCAAAACATCCACCGGGCTGGGCTGTGTACGTACCTTCATCGAATCTGCCGAGCATGAAATATGGTTCGTAAACCTTCATCAATCCCCCCGTGTCCTTTCCAATAACCCACACCCTCTGACCATCGTTCCGATCGAGTCTCTTTATTGGATGGAAACTAATTAATTTTACGATGCCTTTACATACGATTTGCATAACGCCACCCAAAGAAAAACGTCACACAGTCACCGGAGCAGCTATTGCCGAAAAATATGATGCGAATCCCTGTGGTCGATTAGGGTTATGATCGGCACACCGGTTCCGTTTCTTATCGGGATATGGCGCACGGATGCGAAAGAAACCCATTTTGTGGCGAAAATTGTTGATGCGAGGGACGCCAAGAATTCGCGGAGGTGACGGAGGTGTGCCCTGGGTGTCCGGGAATGTTACCACCGAAGCCACATTGCCGCTGCATTGCTGCTGCGTACCGGAAGGGACAGGAACGGATGAAGGCCGGGAACGGAATACATTTGCATAACTCGACATTTGTTCTTCGCTTTTCGCTTCGTTTCAGACATCCGACTCCGGGACATCGGAACGTCGTCGTCGTAGTCGTCGCAACTGGAAATGCATATTTGCATACAGCGAAAAAGGGAATATCTTTCGCCCTGGGTTTGCTGCTGCTGCTGTCGGTTCGGGTTGCGAGTGTCCTCACCACAAGCATTATGAACATTGCACACTCATACTCATATTTGTGTGTTCACTGGCGAGATGATAGTTCCTTTTTTTTGGTTTTGGATGTGCTTTTCCATACATTTTCCGCCCACCCCCCATTTTATGCAGTCAATAATTACTGATAGCAGAATCTCTGACTTTGTGGAAAACCCGACAGTGCGGGGTTGATGATGATAAGTTGCGAAAGATTCGGCTCAAATTGAATGATATTTGTTTCCTTCTCATGTTTCCTGATGAGTTGCATAATGAAATATTGCAAGGACAGTAAATAAATATGACTGGCAGCTGCATTTTGCAACATATTATTTTAATATTTTACCCGTTTATCCGGGACAGGAAAGCGAACGGCGCCACTATTGGTGTTTGTATTTAACGAAAGTTTTTAATTTATGTTTATTAATAACGAATATGTTAGCAATACGGCCAGGCCGTTCTATATGAATAAAAAAAAAAATAACAAATATGTTATTATGTGTATTAATAACGAGATGATATCATGCTACTGCCACCTAGCATTGAAGACACACGAAAGGAGATCCGTCGGCTCAAGAACAACAAGGCACCAGGTACCGACGGAATAGTAGCCGAGCTGATCAAAAACGGAGGATTCTCTCCCTAGTAATACAAGATAGATTTATCTCAGTCGTTGAAGAGATAGTTGGAAACTATCAGAGAGGATTCCGAAACGGAAAATCAAACACTGACCAGATATTCACCACGCGGCAAATCTTGGAGAAGATGACGGTGCAGCAGCTACACTCATATCATCCTCTTCATTGATTTTAAAGTCGCATACGATAGCATAGCCAGGGTAAAACTAGACGACGCAATGAGCTCTTTTGGAATCTCGGCCAAGCCTACCAGGCTTGTACCACCAAGGGTCTGCACCAGGGAGACGGGCTTGCTTGCCTCCTATTCTAAATGGCGCTAGAGAGGACCATCCGAGACTCGGAGGTGGAAACTTCGGGAACCATCTTCTATAAGTCACTCCAGATCTTGGCATGGACGCTGATGACATAGACATCATTGATTTGAGGCTCTCCTATGTAGAAGGAAGCTTACCAAAGGATCGAGCATGCGGCACTGAACCTCGGGTTGGAGATTAACGAGGCAAAAACCAAAATGATGGTGGCACCACCAGCGGCCCTGCTAACAAACACTGATTTACGCAGGGGTGATGTACAGATAGGTGATCGCACCTTCGAAGTCGTCCAAAACTTCACTTATCTGGAGTCAAAATTCAGCATCGAGAATTGCGCGCAAGGGTGCTGGCTGCCAACCGGTCATACTACAGCCACTCAAAATACCTGTCGCGACGGACGAAGCTGGGACTGTACAAAACCTTTATAGTCCCAGTACTCACATACGCCTCTGAGACATGGACTTTGTCCAAAACCGACGAAACCCTCTTAGCCGCGTTCGAGAGGAAGATGCTCAGAAGGATTTTTGGCCCCGTATGTGTGGAAGGACAATGGAGGAGCCGCCACAATGACGAGCTCTATGAGCTGTACGGTGATCTCATCATCTCCGGTGGGCTGAACATGTCATGATAATGACACCGGATGACCCAGCCCGTAAAGTCCTTTTAGGCCGTCCACATGGACAGAGGAGGCGTGGTAGGCCCAAAGTCAGATGGAGTGATGGCGTTGATGCGTCCGCCAGAACGGCCGGGATAATGGATTGGCAGACGACGGCGCTAGACGAGGATTGTTGCTGCAGGCCAAGACGTGATAAGTAAGTAAGTAAGTAATAACGAAAGTCTCCGCCATAAAGGCAATTACTTGAAAATTTACCGGACTGGTATCAAATCTCGTTGTACGACTAACATTTAAGTAAAGAAAATCAAACAAGATATTTATGTTTTAGTATAAAAATACAACAAACCACAAGCATATAATCCGTGGGCTTTACGTGAGTGCCAACGACATGAAATTCCGAACTTCTATTTCGGTGCATTCCACATCTGAAGCTGTCATCCGTGCCACAACTTTAACCCCCGGTTAAAAACATTTTCCCTCTTTAGGAATTCGGGACCGGCGGATTGTGGTTTCATTAATTTCCATAGATCGTGGATGGATACTGAAGGCAAAAAAACGATGTTAAGGTTTATCCCGCGGTTGGCGTGTTTTTTTGTGTTATTTGTTTGCGTTGCCATGGGTAAAGGCCAAGCCGGGGTTGATCAGCGGGCGTTACATTTACCTATTCCGGTCGGATCAATTTGAGCGGAAAACAATTTATTACAATTCCGGTTCCCGTGCTTCCCACGGTGAGGACGGCCACAGCTTCCACAGGCCGCAATCGATGTACCTTTTGGTCCGCTTTCGTCTAAGTCGATGTTTATTTCAATACAGTTTGTTGGTGTGTGATTTGTTTTTTGTCTCGCCTCAGTCGTCCTATTCGCTAGACATTGCGCTGGGCAACCACCGCCGAAATATAAGCTGGTGACAAAAGCCTACGAAAGCTTTCCCTAAGGAAGCGTTTGCAGCGGGACACAAACATCGGCAACCGGGCAACAAAAAAACAAAGACATCGGTGTGGCAAAAAAGTACGCACAAAATGAGACGTGAGCAGCGCTACATACACGCGGGACACAAGTGGCAGGATAAGAGATCCGGCTGGATGAAAGTACTGAGCCCGGAAACTGTCGCCTAAGGGCGCACAACCAAACGACAGCCTCTTAGTACGGTTGAGTAATGATGGTAAATCGATTGCTTCCGTTCCGTCTGTACCGCTTCAGTGTCCCCGGGTGTCTGGTTTTTTCGGGGGTGGATTTGTTGCGAAAATTGTAACTTCTGCGTGTGTGTGCGCTCTCGACAGTTCCGGTAGATAAAAGGCCAAAAGCAAGCAAACCTCTTCGAGCATCGAAACGCGGCCCCATAATCCATCCCCTGAAAACCGATTCGTGCTCGATGATGGCAGCCAGTGACTTAAATCAATATTGCGACGGTGCTGTCGGAGTAAGAAATTTTATCTTATCCCCCAACCGACGCGGGAGCCGATGTATAAATAAACTGTTTCAACTGTAAAGTGCGCCCGGCAAGGTAGGCAACATGTCGGCCGGGTATTGAACATTGTTTGATCATCAAATCCCTTCCAAGATCCGTGCAGCATCGCACAAGTGCTTCCGATGAAAACAAAAAAACGAACAAACGAACAGCAGGAAAAAGGGGCTTTCCTTTTTGCGAGGAACAGAGAGCGCTCCACAGAAATCCACAAAACCGCTCACGTGCGCATCCTTCATCTTCCGCTAACCGATATACAACACATGGCAAATAAAAGGGCAACGCTTCCCACGACCAAGACTCTCGGTTTAATGTTCTAATTCATCGCCTTCGCCAGTGTGCGCGTGTGTAGTAGTATAAGGGATAACTTTCTTCGCCCCAAAAACACTGCGCCATCACCGAAGTGTGGCTAATGTTTGACTAATTTGCATAAGCAAAGGCTGATGAAAGCGAGAACCGCCCAGGCACAAGGCACCGAAACCAAGGAGGAGTCCTTGTCATCGTTGCCGTCGATCAAGTTCTCGAGCAGGCGAACAGGAAAATCAAATGTCTACAGCACAACCGGCGATGCTTCATAAAACACCCACCCCGGCCCAAGACGAACGACGAAAACTAACAACAATTTTCGTGTGTCAAATTAGACCTGTTTCCGTGTGCATCCCGTGTGATCCGCGAGCTTTTCCGGGATGTCGCGGTTTTCCCCTGCGCAAAGTTGTTTAAATCAAGCTGCCGAACGTCGCCCATTGGAGCAAACCGACACCGACTGTCACCTAGGCGCGTTTTAAGGTGTTTATTATAATTTTAAACCACTCATATACATAACAAAAGAACTTGTGCGTGTTTGAGTTGAGTTGCTAGTCATCCCTGGACACGGGAGTCGTTTTGTTCGTATGTCGCGGATAGCGGGCTGACTTTGTGTGACATCTTCAATGCCACGGTTGTCTCATTCAGCCGGCTAGTCGGTAGTTCGGACGCATAAAGCTGATTAAAAGTTTACCTTCTGTGGACGCTGTGACGTCCTCGGCAGCACGGTGCCTTTTTCGAACGACCGCTCCCAACAGCGGTGCGAGGAAATGCAAAAGCCGATGGTGACACATTCGCGTAACGCAGGACGACGACGAGTTAGTGCTTCCCCGATGGTCTTGACATTTTGACCCTGCTACTGTTGCTGCTGACGACGACGACGACGACGACGATGATGTCTGGCTCGTTGCATACTGCATGTTGGAAGGGTGTGGGCAAATGTTACACTGCAACGATGACAACGTTTTATCGCCCATTCCACGGCAGCTGATCCTTAATATCTGGGAAACCGGCACAATACAACGGGACGGGGAGAGAAAAGTTTAAATTGGGCAAATGATCACTTTAACGAAAACCCCCAACGCGCCCCAACTACGACAGTTGGGAAGTTTCGTGTCGTGCACATCACCTGTGCCCATGGATTGCCGTGTAACGAGCGAGGCAAGATAAAACGTCATCTTCATCTTAGGCCAATAGCGATGGTGAAACGTTCCTGGTGAGAGAGAACTTGTTGACGGATGACACTTGCATCGGTGCCCTTTGCTTCGTGTGGGTTAACAGTAATTTCTTGATTGGCGTTTGCCTACCCTCGATAGGTAGGAACGATATTGTTGACTTCGGGCACGGTAAGAGATGCCTTATCGTCATCAACTTTATCAACAAGCCTCACCACAACACGTACAGGGTTCATTCTCTGCCACTCTTGCAAGTGAGTGAAACTGTCAAACGGAACTCTTAATTGCCGTTGCACTCCCTGTGATTATTTGCTCATTTATGACCACACACCAACGGGATGTAACTCAGTAAGCGGGATGAAAGACGGAAGTGCCTGTTTTAATTGTTCTATGTTAACTTTGAGCCTGTGGGGATTTTCTGGAAAGATAAAGAACAGAAAAGGACTCTAAGATAATGTTACAAATTATTGCAGCAATCAAGCACGAAGCACGGAGCTTGCAGTAACGCTTCAAACTGCGACAGATGTTCGACACTAAGGCAAAGCAATGCTGCCAAATAATCGATCCCGGCACTCGCAAAACCTCCGGCAAACTCTCGGGTTTTTGTAACGGAATGCTTAATGAAGTTTCACTTCAGTTACTTCTAAGAGCCCCGGCAGCTAATGACGTTTCATGAGGCGTTCCCCAAACCGGGACCCAACCTTCCAGGACGATTTTTCCGTGCAGCTGTTGCGCAACATTAGCGAGTAGCGCTGTCTTTCCAGCGTACTTCAACTCCAGCTCCAAAACATTATAACTCCACACGCCCCCCCAGGCAACAATTCCATTCTGTAGCCACAACATCTTCCAAAAACCGAAAGTTCGCTCCGCGTAAGTAGGCAAACCGGACACACAAAATGGAGACGCAGCAAAAGCAGCAAACCGTAGCGTGTGGTCGCCCTGGCGTCACTAGGAGAGTGGTCGCGCGAGATCAAAAGTACACAGCAAAATGTCGCACATAACTCAATTAGCCGATAATTTGTTCTCCACTGTTTGCAATTTCGGGTGTCCTCCCCAGCCAAAGCCACACTTAAATTGTTCCGTTTGCCTTCGGTGCGGTGGTTCGGCCGCCACGGCTTTGATAAGGTTTCGGCGCGCGCGCGCGCGTGTGTTGCTATCGGTTTGCTTCCAAGTAAATTCTAATACTTGCTGAGCTGTTGTCGAAAACTTTCAATGGGCTAAAAGGAAATTAAGGACCGGCGGGAGGGAGAATTTTAATTTGTGCTTGCCAGTTCATTGATTGCCAAGCAAGAGGAAGCGCAGATCAATACACGTCCCCCGAGGCCTGTCGGGGTGGAAGTTTAGGAGCATCTTCAAAGAAACTCAGTGCCCATAAAACGCTCACGTGCATTTTCTTGTGGACGCATGACGATGGTGATGTTTTGATGGTTTATTTTAAGAGCCTGTCTGTCCCGTTCCTGTTGCCTGTGCAGTAATCAATAAAGACTGTCAAAAATGTGCTCGTTCAAGGGTGTAAGCAGCAGCCACATCTCGACCGCCGGAGCATGCTTCGGCAAACATGTGCCTCTAGACGAGGTTGTAACTGACGGAAGCGCTTTTAACCGGAGCATGCATGCATGACAGCTCAAACCACTGGCTCATCGAAAACCATCTGTTGTCAACATTGGAGCATAACCGAGCTCAAGAGACCGTGTGCACACATGCTCTCTGCACCACTTCAGCAGTCTAACAACCTTGCTGCCGAAGGAAATTCCGATTGGAAAATTCTCATTTACATTTAATCCATCGAATCAAGTGTCGAACTCGAAAATCCGCAGCCTTAGGCACGTTCGATGAGCCAACCAGAGGCCAACCATGCATCGCTGCTGCTCGGGTGTTTTAGGATTTCCATTGTGTCTGCACCAGGACCACTGATGAGTGTAGCATGACGACGACGACGACGGCGGCGATGATGATGATGATGATGATGGCTGTGATGATGATGAAGCAGATTGAGCTTACCGCGTCGTCGGCGTCCGGGGAGATCAACAATTCAAGTGCACTGGAAAGGAGATAATACGCTGACAAAAGAACATCATAAATCTTCCCTCCACATGGACCGACAGCTCAAACGCACCTCATAATAGTTCGCATAATAAACGGACGATGCTTCCACTATCGTCGCCACCTGCCACCATCGGTAGCCCTTTCCGGAAGCTGGCACACACACACACACAATCGATATCGTAGACCACGGGGCGTGTGTAACGATTTCCCTTGTTCCTCCGAGTGTGTGTGTGTGCGTGTGCGTTCGAAGAGCCAATCAAATCAAATCGTATGGCCGCCGTGTGCCGTCGAATAACGCCGCCAGCCTTCTCGGAGCTGCATGATGATTTATTTGATTATGACGATTATGCCGACGAGTTTTGTGCCCGAGGCCAATGGAATATTCGATCGACAAGCACTTTTGCAGAACCGCTCATCCTACAGTTGCAGATGTTCGTTGCAGCGTACACGCACACGCAGATCCTGCAAAATCAAACAGAACGTAAAGTTTGTGACCAATTTTCATAACTTTGTAGGACGCGCTTCGGGTTGAAGTTTGTCGCTGGCAGTGCGAGGTTCGACGTAAAAGAATCAGAGTTCGTTTTATGAGTTTGGAACCTTCGTTTTTTGCTCCACCGTTTGCTCTACAGCAAGAAGACACACGCACTAACCTACCCACGAGCACACCGAAACTTTTCGAATGAACGTCTTTAACGACTTCGTCAAAGTGCAGCGCACACACCGGTTGATGGGGGCGGGGGAGGAAAAACTTTCAGCTTCATCGATAAGTGGGTTACCGAAAACAAGCCGTTAAAAGGAGCTGGCCCAACGAAAAGCGTCAGCAACTCATCAAAGGATACACGCGAACGGTGGCAGCACGGGCAGGACAGTTCGTGATGGAACAACGTTCAACGAAGTGTGGCGCATCGAGCGTTATGGTTGGATGGTTTGTTTGTGCCACCGGGCAAAGCGAGTTGGAAAAACACTTTTATCCTTACGTTAGTTTATCGAATCGAATCGGTGGTTGTTGTAGTCACAAACGGCGCTGTCAAACGTCTCCCCATATACGTCGACTGTCAAAAGAGCGAGAGCATTTCTTCAAAAAGCGTCGCCTACTTTGAGCCTCTTAGCTACTAGATGCTAAGTTAGCTGTAACTTGATTGAAGCACAAGACAAAACGGCGACCGATGACAACCAGCAATGAAACTGCAGGTGTCCCAACCAACTACCGGCATTACCGTGTACTTATTAGTGTGAATTACGCTTGTATCGTTTCTAGCTATTGTGGTTTTGCGGCGCATCATACACACGATGGCTTTCGCCGTGAAGCGTACTACCGATTTGCCGCGCTAACAAGCGACACCAGTGCAGCGTTGTGTCTGGTAATCTGCTAATCTGAATACCGCAAGTTCCGCATGCCGAGACATTCAACATGCTTTTCCGGATCCCTCTTCTTCGCACGCCTCGCCAACACACACACACACAAAGCGCCAAATAATACACATTTCAACCACTCGGAGCACGTTTTCGTCAGAAGAAGCGAATAAATGGATGCAACAGCAGCAGCAGCAGCAGAGTAGCAGCACCAGCGCTGGAAGTATAAATTGTCCCGCGTCAGCTCATTTCTCGATAGCGTGCCACCACCACTTCGGCACGGCGGAGGCGAAGTTCCGGGAGCTGTTTTGCATAAATCTACAACACATTTTCTCCACATCATTCGCTCGGCAACGGTCTACGATTCCACGGGTTTGCTTCCGGTATGTCTTCTCCGGGGTTGGATTCAACCATCCATCCACGCGGTTCGGATCCTTGTGAAAAGTATCTTCCGAAGCGGAGATTCAATGTGTGTAGTGTCTCCACCTCCGATGCCGATGCCCCGGGTGTGATGCCTGGAGCATGTGAGCTTGGGCGTGCCCGCATTCTACACTACCTCCGCACATCAATCCCGGATGGGGGGGTCCGGGAGCGCCACAAAAGGAACTAAGTTAGAGCCACACGTTTGTGCAATCAACTGAACAACTCAATTTGTTGCAGAAATGTGTTCGCTCTCCGCTTCCAACTTCAAACTTGAGTTTTTCGGCACCGTCTGCCATGCCACATCCCCGTCCATTACATCTTTCTCTTTCATTTGTGTCAATTTTATGATGATTGAAAGTTTTAATCTGATTCCGGAGTGCCAGACAACCGAACACGCTGGTGACGATCCGGCAACCGGTGTGTCGTGAGCTTAAGTCCTTGAAGATCACGTGAATCTGTCCCGGGTTTTTGGCACACCAAAGTGTGTCTCTGTGTGGGTAAAGGCGTATCCCTAAAATCCTTCTTATCTTTGGCACGATCCTTTAAATCCCAACGCATTGCCACCAACTCATTGCTCATCGGCCCGTAAGCATTGATATCCTTTCATCAAGCCCCGAAAAACCTCGTCGGCCGACAATCCAGACACCTGAGCACTTGTGCGATAAATCGATGGGAAAAATATTTTCCCTTCTTCGAAATATGGGTGTCCCGTCCAAACACCCCCGGCTTGTAAAGTGTTCCGTGCTCACGTGCACAAGGGTGTGAATGTGCGATGTCTGTCTGTCCAACGGGGGGAAGAAAAGCGCCACCAGAGCACGGGTCGGGAAATCGGGAAAACGGAAATATGCTAAAAATAAGCAAATAGCATTTTTATGCGATTCAGCGCCGTTGAAGGAACTGGTGCAAATTTATTCCTTTGAAAATGCTTTCTCCCATTCCTCGGTGCCTTGGCAATCACATCGCTGGAAAATGGATCAGCGAAAGAGCAGCTCCAGGCCTACTTACTGAACCGATCGTTTTGCATTTTTATCCAAGTTCTTTTTTTTGGATGGGAATCCTCGCGTCCAAGAAGTAGTAGTTGGTCCCTGCCGGGCGAATGGGGTACACAGATAGCTTGTTCTACAACGCACCGCCAAGCGCCAAGGGTTCAACGAAGAAGGGAACGTTTGGGACAAGACGAATATGTTTGCCTTTCGCAAACGAACCAGACAGTTTTATACCCATGTTAGCACGTTTCTTCGCCATGCTGCCTTCTTTCTTGGAGGCCGTTTCTAATGTGGAATTGCCACTCGATATCTTTATCCGTGTGTGAGGACCCAGACCCCGGCAATGGGAAAAAGGCCGAAGCAAGGATGGAAAATATTTATTGAAGAAATTTGTTATCTTAATTCCGTTCCGTTCGTTCTTAATGGTGATTGAGTTCGGATTGCGTTTCCGGTCGGCGATTTGGGGGGGCCGCCCCAAACTAATGAAAGTCAACAGATTTACATGGCACGATTTTCGGACGGCGATAAGAGTGTTCAATCGTTTTAAGTTATGATGGAGTTAAATCCTTTGCCTTGCGCAAACCTCTAAGTGGATGCTTTTCGGCGAAAAGAACTTACCCCGGGTATCAGTTACAGATAGCAGCTTGGTTAGGATAGAAGAAAATCACATAAGCACATACTTTCAAGCATTTAACTTCCAAACACGAAATGTGCATCACAAGTGCGGGCAATCCCGTCCGCAATGCAACACGCTTCATCAAAGACCATCAAAAAAGACTGTTGGAAGATAAAGTTCTGCCAATCCAGAGTCACGTTTCGTAGGACGAAGAAATAGAGGGAGAGAAACGTTTGAATTGCAACTTCAACCCAACCAACGACTGGCTAAGCAGAGCACCAGGACCAAGATGATTACAATGACACCGATTTTTCGCTTTTATTTTCCTTGTCACAATAGGCTGCCGATAAAGCGCCTTTCCACGCCTTTTCTGCATTCGTTCCGAGTATCTCAAGCCTTCTTGAACTGCGACAAAAAAAAACGTTGTATATATAAATTGCCAACGGCCACACGGTATGAAAATGAACTGCACCGAAGGGATTCGAAGCTCTAAAATCCAATTTCCAGCAGCATAATTACACTATTACAAAGCTGTACGTACCTGCCTTGCTCCGTGTCGTTCTTCACCGGACTCAGCGTTCGCTGTCGTCGTCGTCGTCGGTTGGGTTGGGTTTAAGTTACTTTTGGACATGGGCAAATCTTTGCACACCGACCGTCCCTCTCCGTTCCACGATCACTCGCCAGTTACACACACACACAATAACCTCATTTAATTAAACTTTTAATACTTTTCTTTTCCCGCTTTCTCGCGAGTTTGTGCTGTCGCGCTGCGCTCGCTGGATGACTCCTTCTGGTGCAATGGTACCAGGACACCAGTGTCACTTTACCCACCATCCGGTCGGGGTTTTTTGTGTGTGTGTGTGTCGTGGTCGCGGTCGTGGCGAAATTATTCCTTGCAACCGAAGACACGCTAAGAAGCTTGCCCAGTCTTTAGTTCTGCCTTTTGCATCGGTTTTTTTGTCTCCTCTCCCAGAACTGAGAGTTACTGACAAGGTAGGTGTCGCCGTGTCCTAACTATTTCGCGCAGAAGAAACTACAAAAAGGCGCTTTGCGCCTGCTATAGTCAAAAGCCTCCAGTCGCTACAAAAAGTTCGGGGCGAGACACTTGAAAGTATGAATCTGTTTCATTATTCAACGCCACAACTACCAAGCATTCCTTCGCGGGACAAGAGTTTAACTTTGTGCTTAAAGTTGGCCGCTTTTCACCTTGTGCAAAACTTGGCGGGCGCTACCTGTTGTACTGCTGGACACACAAGGAGGAAAGCAACTTTCAGGCAAACTTATAGTTTTTTGGGGTTGTGCACTGTTGCAAAACAGAGTTTTCGTTCGGGGAGATGGGCTGGATAAAAACATAAAAAGTGGTAAAAACCAATTCTCTAAGACTTTTTCTGTTTTCATTTAATTTATCTTCTTACTTTCTCGAGCGAGCTCTGTCCTCTTTTCTTGTTCGTTTTAAAAAAAGAAGCTTAATTTTTTGCGACTCCACAATCCTATCCCACTATCACTGCACCAACACAACCGTAGCAAACCTGGGCAAAAAGGCGTCGATTGTCAACCTGTTCCTGTCAAAGCTATCGTGCCGAGCCTTATCCGCAAAGCGTAATGACAGGGAACGAAAGCAAAACAAAACAAAATAATTCGTTTTTTTTTGTTGCGTTGGTTCTGTCCAATACATTTCCATTATCCTTCGTTAAGTTTGTTCATTCAATTCGTGCCAGTTTGTGTTTTTTGTGACTTGCCTTTTTGATATCGTTTTCCATTTTTTGCTTCTTTTTTTCATTAGCGTTTGGGAATTTTCGAACGAAGTTTTATGCCAAACCCAATCGCCATATGTGTGCTAGAGATGGGAAGAGCTTCGTAGGAAGTCACCGGCAGAGTATTTGCTAAGAAAACCGATTTAAATTGACCACCAATGAAAAAAAACGGACGGCAAAATGAGGATTCGGACTGTACGGTAGCACCAATACTAGCGGAAACACATCAATTCGATTATGTGTTCGTTAATTTGTTGAAATAATCAATCTCCGTTCTCTCTTTTTTATTTTAGGGTCGATTCGTAATTTGAGAACGGAACAGTGCCTCTTTCCTTTTCAGGCGCTACAACTGCTTGGCGGTCCTGGCCTGCAGCAACAATCCTCGTCTAGCGCCGTCGTCTGCCAATCCATTATCCCGGCCATTCTGGCGGACGCATCAACGCCATCACTCCATCTGACTTTGGGCCTACCACGCCTCTTCTGTCCGTGTGGACGGCCTAAAAGGACTTTACGGGCTGGGTTGTCCGGCGTCATTCTCATGACATGTTCAGCTAACCGGAGATGATGAGATCACCGTACAGCTCATGGAGCTTGTCATTGTGGCGGCTCCTCCATTGTCCTTCCACACATACGGGGCCAAAAATCCTTGTGAGCATCTTCCTCTCGAACGTGGCTAAGAGGGTTTCGTCAGTTTTGGACATAGTCCATGTCTCAGAGATGTATGTGAGTACTGGGACTATAAAGGTTTTGTACAATCCCAGCTTCGGCCGTCTGTGGAGAAGTTTCCTCAGGCTGTAGTATGATCGGTTGGCAGCCAGCACCCTTGCGCGCAATTCTCGGTGCTGACTTTTGACTCCAGATAAGTGAAGTTTTGGACGACTTCGAAGGTGCGATCACCTATCTGTACATCACCCCTGCGTAAATCAGTGTTTGTTAGCAGGGCCGCTGGTGGTGCCACCATCATTTTGGTTTTTGCCTCGTTGATCTCCAACCTGATGTTCAGTGCCACATGCTCGATCCTTTGGTAAGCTTCTGCTACATAGGAGAGCCTCAAACCAATGATGTCTATGTCATCAGCGTCCATGCCAAGATCTGGAGTGACTTATAGAAGATGGTTCCCGAAGTTTCCACCTCCATGTCTCGGATGGCCCTCTCTAGCGCCATTTAGAATAGGAGGCAAGCAAGCCCCTCTCCCTGGCGCAGACCCTTGGTGGTACAAGCCTGGTAAGCTTGGCCGGTATTCCAAATGAGCTCATTGCGTCGTCTAGTTTTACCCTGGCTATGCTATCGTATGCGGCTTTAAAATCAATGAAGAGATGGTAGGAGTGTAGCTGCTGTTCCGCCATCTTCTCCAAGATTTGCCGCATGGTGAATATCTGGTCAGTGGTTGATTTTCCGTTTCGGAATCCTCTTTGATTGTTTCCAACTATCTCTTCAACGACTGGGACAAGTTTATCTTGTATTAATAGGGAGAGAATTTTGAAGGCGATATTCAACACCGTAATCTAGCCTATCTCCCTTCTTGTGTATGTGTAACTTTAATGGTCTAATGGCCTATTTAAACATCCTCACGACTAAAACCAGCCTGAACTTGTGTCTTTAACATTCTTTAAGTTGTGGTAATGCATCGTCGCTTCAAAAGTCGGCTTTTCTTCAACATCCTTGACTTGATATCGGTGGTAGTTCCTCCGTAGAGAGATATCGTACGGAAAAAATGCATTCATTCAATAGCGGAGAGTACATCCATCTCTCTAATGAAGTACCCGTTCCGAAAGCCTTTTGCGTCACCGGACGCAGTAAATGGCCTCGAGACGCAGGTGTGGAGTGTGAAGTGAGCGGCTATTTCCTGTGCAGCTCGCTCGTCATTTAGATCCAGATCCCTGTTAAGAACATCCGTTGCACTTTCCACTCCATTTTCCACCTCCCCCCCATTACTTGCAAACTCTCGCTCTCCCGACCGCCCTCATGCTAGAGAAACACGAGTTGGAAAGCGAATGCGAACAAATTGAATTGTAAATGTGGGGGGGGGCTGAAATGGAGAATGACGAGCGAAGCAAAATGATCGGTATCGGTTGCATTGCCGAGGTGACATTCCGGGATGGTTTCTCGATTTCTTGCCGGCAACTTTTGATATTGATCGTTGTAAAGTGAAGGCAAAGGCGCGCTCGGGTTACTGCTCGGTGTGTGCGGACCACGGTGGATGGACGATGCGCGGCCTTTGAAGGGTGAAGCGTTTCAATAACAGAAGTTGCTTTAGAAGTGTTGAAATCTGCTGCTTGCATTAGAAGCTAGCGAAATACCATCTGTACACACACAAACCCATCATTCAATGGACCAAACGACTGTCTTCTTTCAGGTGTATTCGAGCAACAATTTATCTGCTTCCTTTCTAACGAAAACATTATCCTGCTGGTGTGGTGACTGCGAAAGCTAAAAACCCGAACCGCTCACGCCAATGATTGAAGGTTTAGTTTTTCATTGCCCCTTTTGGTGGAGGATCGATTCGCATCGGTGCATCTGTTGCAGCGAGCAGTAGTGCAACGGTGCCCACAGCCAAGCAGCTGGGGGAATTGATGGGAATCGAACAATTCGACCGATGCATCAAAGTGATTGGACGGAACGATTGTACCGAGTGGCGCGAGAGTGGATGAAAATTGTGTGGGAAAAATCAGCGATGCTGAAGCGCACCCGCTTTTCTCCACTCCACACGCGCGCACACACCCACGATGTGGTTCTGTTTGGCCGGAATAATAAGCTGCGCAATTGTAATGCTCTCGTTTCCCTTTATCTGCTCACGGGAAATTGTAGTAGAGTATTGTCGCTCCGATCTCTACCGGGACAAATGAATTCGCTGTAAGCTTTGGTGGGAAAATGTGGAAAATAAAAGGCTTGTAGTCATGTGCGATGAATAGGATAAAGGAAACAGCTTTCGGAAGCAACACATGTTAACACAAATTGGCACAGAGCTGACGTTCACAATGCGTTTCGGGTGTGGTCGAATGCACTATCTAGACAACAATATTGTACAATGGAGTGGGCGTCGGTCAGAAGAAATAGAAATTTCTTTAAATTATTGTAATCCTTATACATTTCAAAATGCCAAAATATATCCCATTTATAGTATCTAGTTCCAGAGATGCAAGCCAAGCAAGACATGCCAAACAAAGTATCAAAAGATGACCTTTTTTACCACAAAGCATTTAGTTTTAAACAGATTTGCACGTCAGAATTGCTTCGGCCCTCCATCAGGGTTTCCCCTGACTTCGGCCTGAACTAGTTTTAAACAGATGTCAGTTCCTGATTCTTTTTGTTCAAATATCATGCATATCGGTCCTTCGTTCAGTGAGTTGTGGTCCTTTTTCAATTATGGTAGATATGGATGGAGGCGCCCAGTACTTGAGAGAAGCAAGGTATAATAAACTCATTAAAATTTCATAATCCCATTTCCTGTTACCGATTACAACGAACAAAGGCATTAGAAACTCGTCGCAAAAAAGTTAAGTCCCTTATGTCCACCAGAACACAATGTATTCTTGACAACATTAACCCAATAAAGTTGAAGTCAAGTGGTTCCAATTTTAACCATAAGAGTGGCCCTTCGGCAATTACCTGTTGCCGCATTTTATCCAGCTCTTTCTGAGCTATTACTCAACGTAGAATACTGATTGAATAGATAAGATCCTCTGTTTGGGGTTTGCTAACAAAAATCTTTTGATTAATGCTGAGGTCAGTTGAGTATTTCCAGCCTTTCAACGGAAGAGATCCTCAGGAAGTGCCTCATTATGTTTTGGTCATAGTTTCTTCAATAAATATACAACGAGGTGATAGTTTATCTCCACATAACAAAGATTATACAATCGATTAAGGATTGTCGGATGTATTGCTTAGACTCAGCATCATTCTGTGGTATTTTACTTAAAGTCCCACATCTTACCATCGTTTAACTGTTTTGGACCTTTTGTACAGTTTTTTACCTCTACTCTTGTTGAGCCCAAACTTGCAAAATACCTGGAGGTCCTTCTTCCAGTGCTTATATTGTTGTAAAAGCTTTCAAGTGCAGTTTGTTTTAGGCCGCCCGATGGTAAAGCTATAAGGACAAGCTTATTATCACATGACAAATGTACAGGAAGAGATTTTCTGCGAATTTCATCTGCTTTGCCCGATCATAATTCATACACAGAGCGACCACAGACCCTCACACATACACACACACACCTCCACCCGACTGTTTGCGCGAAACAAACCAATTTTCGAGTAGTTATTATGTTTACAAACACTTCAACCTCGTACCAACCCGGTGAGCCAAGCGCGGAAGTGAGATAAATCTTCAATAGCCATTCTGCAACCGGCCCCTTTTCGTTGTAGGCTTTGTAGTATAAATTTCATCCCAATAAACCTCCCAAAAACCGCAAGTAGTAGTGCTTCTGGAGAGGACCTGGAGCCCGGTAAATTAGCCATCGTTATCACGTTTCGCTAAGATATGTGTGTTAAATGTGTAAGAAGTGTGTGTGTGTCGCTTTTCACCATCGGCCACTACCCACACGAGGACGAGGTGAACAGGAAGTACTACTGTGATGTGACTAACAGCCTTTCAGGATAACCAACAAATTACCACCGCAAGTAGCCACTTGCGCCATGAAGTGCACCAAGAGAGAGAGAGAGAGAGAGAGGTAAATTGCAAAAGGCCTCGGCACTACTAAACAGCAGCCCCATTTGTGCGCCATCTTACGTTCTCCGGCACTTCTTCGGCGAGGATAGGCGAGTGCACGGTGGCGATTTAGTGTTTGTTGTGCGCCCGTGTATAAAAGCTTCATGTTCGGAGATGAATTAAGCTCGTTGCCAATTTTGTGTTTCCACTGTATTGTTTTTCTTTCCCAGCTGCCGAGTGAGAATCGCTGCTTTCGTGCCATTCTGCAATTGCAATTGCAGCTATAGCAGCAGCAGCAGCAGCAAGCGCAACGGATTTCGAAAACACTCGAAAACAATATATTTTGCCCGCAAAAGCAAAACAAGTGGCCAGCGAAGCAGCGAGCCAAGACTCCGTGAGCACGGAGAACCGAAATGAAAAACCGGGAAACCATGGCACACAACCAAGGCTCGCTCGGTCCGGGCCTCGACACAAGTGACGATGGCGCGTCCGTGTGACGCAGCAGCAAACGACTCGTGGTTTACATTCTATCAAGTGCACTTCAACCGGGTAAAGGATTCAGAAACACAAGGATGCACTCCGCTCGCGCTCGGTCTTTCACGGCCAGACGAGCTGCGCTGGTAGAAAAATGCACACCCATTCACACACACAGAGAGAAGGACACGAAACGAACACCGCACTAATCGTAGACGACGTAATCGGAGTGAATCCTTTCGACGCTTCCCCGTGTGACGGGGTGTGATGGACGATGGGGGCGTGTGTGGCCCGGGACAACTTGCTGACGATCGGATACAAATTGCTGATGCCAAACACTCGGCTCTTCGGCACTCTGCCACGCCAGCAAAACAATGGACAAAATTGCATCCACAGCTTTCGTTCACAGTTCGTGCAGCGCGTTTGACGTACGTGCACAAAGTGCGTTCGCTACAACATTCCGGTGGCTTAAGCGGGTGGCAAGCGCTCGGACGATCCCATGGATCAATGGTGAATGCCCCTTCAAATCGTCGGTCGCAACGCAAAGTGGTGGCACAGTCACACACACACACACACACGGGATTAGTTTGTGTGAGGAATTCTGTGGCGTTCCCATTATCACCAGACCCGTCGTTTCCTTCCATCCGTTCTAATCGCTTCAGTTTGTTGTCCGACCGGGGAGATTAAGGCCCTCGAGTAATTCCACCAAAAGTTTCCAAATCCAAGCCCTAAAAAACCAGGAGAAAACAAAAGACAAAATCAAAAACAAAACCCAAAACAGTGAGATCCATTCGATTACGACGTTTTCCAATCGGGATCCTTTCAATCTCGGATTCGCTGCGTGCCGTGCCGTACCTTCGGCATTGTTCGTCTGTTGGGTTCCGGTGTTTTTGGAGGCCAATTCGGGCGTCCCTTAATTCCTCGATGCTATCGGTGTGTGTCGCTTCGTCACGCCGGAACCGGAAAGAGTTTTGAATGTGATTTTCCCAATCTCAAGCACGTGCACGATCGGCACACACACACGTGTGTGTAGAAAAATCCCTTCGTTTCGTTCCTTTTGCTACCACGGCAGGCGAAAGGTTATTGTTTGCAGTGAACAATAAAATTCCTATCGATTCCTATTTTCGGCCCCGCCAAAAAAAGCTTTCCACAAAGCGTCGGGCGAGCGAGGGTTTTGGCTGTTTTTGTTTTGTTCCTCTCATTGTGCTGCAGCGGATGACCGGTTCGCTCCTCGGTGGTGGTGGTCGGTTCGTTCTGTTGGGCGTCCTTGTCCGCACATGAATTGTAATCTCCGATTCGTGCAATTTTTATTGCAATCTAACCGCTCGGTGGGTGCGCCACACTTCATGACCATTGGATGAGCGTTTCGTGTGTACATACAGATACAGAACACCTTCCTGGAGCACAGCACCGAGAAAAGGGGATAAAATAGTTTCAATTATTTATATGTGGCCTTGTGGCGTACCCAGCTAGAACTTATCCCCCAAAAAGTTACCCACCAAAAGAATCGCTTCAACAATGGTAGATGAAATGTTGCGTTCAATTTGGAACAATGCACGAAATTGCACTAAGTGCAATTGCGCACCTACCTTCAAGGAATAGGCAGGTAGGGCAGCGCAACTAAATCAGAGCTGAATATTGCATGAAGGGAAATTTTTGTTTCGGTTTTTCTTGATGTAATCCTGAGCTCGAACTTTAATTTCGGCAACTCCGGTTTAAACGAGTTATTGTAGGACAAGTTGTTTTCGGGGTTTTATGCGCTTATATTGTCCGTGTTCAATACCTGAACACACCGAAGCAAGCAAGATTTTGCTTTTTATTTAGTACACGCTGCTCTATTGTTCTGCTGGTTGGTTCTAGTGTATCGCTTTGTATATATATTGCCATTGTTTACCATTGGACCTTGTTTTGAGCATTGTTCTGTGTGTGTGTGTATCCTTTAGACTTCCTTTAGACTACTCTTTCCACTTTTCCGGATTCTGGCTCCTTTCCGGTGTATGTGTGCTCTTTTTACATGGCAACGAATTTTTGTCCTTTCATTTGTTTTCTCTTGATGCCCGGTGGTTTCCTCTTTTTTTTTTTGCTGAACTTCCTCGAATGCGGTTTTGATCGTACGCGTTCCTCGTGCTTTCCGTGTGCCGGTGATATTTCTTTTCGTTTTTCAGTTTGCACCACACTGCCCTACCGACTGCAGAAGGCGATATCCTATTTCTGGGTTCTGGTTATATTGCTACCGTACTGTAGCAGGACACAGGGAAAGGTTCTTCGTTCCCGGTTCGGTCCGGCACTCAATCATTGATCATATGCGCATTCGATTATCTACTTTCCACCCATGTTTGACCGTAACCAATACCCTTTCACTCTTCTTCCACCATTTTCTTCGCTTTGATTCAATTCCTCTACCCTGCCATAAGGACACACACAGATATTTGGAAGGAAATTTTGTGGCAAAAAGGCGCACACAACACACTAGTGACTAGTTCCATGTGGTGTACGTACGGCCCCCACCGTCTTTGTTCGAACTTTCGAACACAGCGCAGGCACATTCCGCAATCCTTGCCACTTAGAACGCTGAGGGAACAAACTTCTTCGCCTAGGTAATGTGTCCAAGATGAAGCACATCTCCGCAATTCGAAAAGTTGAGAATGGGGGAAAAAAAAGAAATATATTTTGCCTACGCCACACATTCCACCCTAACCCTAGCGTCACTTTCTTGGAAGCTGCTTGGAAACACACACAGCAAGATATTCTTAACACAGCGATTTCCAGATGATTTTCGGTAGACTGTTTCATGTGCCGTTTTGCTTTTTTTCGCTACTAGCTCCTAACCCTGGACCCTCGTTCGTATATTTTATTCAACAGTGCTACTTTTGGCTCCCTTTTTTTCCTCAGTCTCACAAAATCTTGGCCACCACGTGGTCCACAACACAACCCTTTTGGATGGGAAAACGAAACCAAAACCCCGTAGCAACGAAGACCCAGGCTCTTCCTCAAAGTTTAGCTGGAACACAGGAGTTTCGTCTTCACTCGCGTACGTACACACACTGTTGCCGTCCCTTAACCTTGCTCCGTGTTGTTTGCTGGCCCGCGAAGCAAAACATTATGCCTTCTGGCCTATTCGTGCGATCGGTCTTTTTTTGTGTCTTCTGTTGCTAAACTTCTTCTCCGCACGTGTCTAACACCGCCATCCTTGGATGGTCGTGTCTCGTGTGTTTTTCGGGACAGGCGACGTGTTGTTGTACGTGCGCAGTGAAAGTATGTGTGCCTATTTCGCTAGCTAACACCGGTTGAGGGTGGCGGTGGCCTGGGGAACTCTCGTGGGATGGGAAGAGCTGAGACGTCTCGGGCCACCCTCCGCAATCCTCACCCGCTCTCCGCCCAGCAGTGCCTAAAAAGGTAGCAAAAAGGATTCGTTTTAAATATTTTATACGGCTTTTGGACTCTGGCTCGAATTTTGGCTCGGTACGGCTCGCCCTCGGTAATTGTGTGTGGTGAATTTCGCTTTTTTATATTCCACCTCTCCACCGAACGCTTCCTTCCTCCTCCCGGTCCCGATACTGCTCGACTGTAATCGCCCCCAAAAGCGGACAACCATTTGGTCCTGGTTGGTTTCATCTATTTATCATATTAGCCCATTTGAATATGTGAACAGTGATGTGATGCTGGATTTTTTTTGTTGGTCCCCCATCCCCAACTCTACCTCAATTGCGTTGGGATAAGCGAAATTAAGTCCCTTCGGAGCGTCGAGGGCAACAATGATTTTGGGCAATCCGGGAAAGATAAACTGCAACTGTCGCTCTCTCTCGCTCCGGTGGGAAAATCTCATCATCGAAATGGGGCACACTAATAATTGCATGAAGTGTGGCGCAAGTAACGCTTTGTGACCTTGGGTTTCTATGGAGAAGGTTGAGAGAAAAACCAGCCAGAACAATGACATTTTGAACTCGGTTAATAATTCATCAGCAAGCGCAAAATAGGGACAAACATTTAAAAATGAATGCAAAATGTGATGTAAAATGTAGGTGTTCTTCTAACTTTAAAAGCCATACGGACCTGGCATCCGGTCTGGTTTAATAGACATCTAATGAGCTTAACACAACACAAAAGAACAAACACCCCAAAAAGGGCTTTGAGCTGTCTGTGAATCAAAACAGCGTCGTAAAGTGATTTAATTGAATGCGGTGATTCCTGAGGAAGTTGAAAGGAAATTTGAATCGTCAAACTTCGACTCCTCACATCCGGCCCACTAACCCCGAGACTCTGTTGAACGTCTGCTTCCCGAGGACCACACCCAGAAACTGGACCTGGAGCTTCAGGTCGTCCAACTCTCGCCGCCCGCCCAGCGTACTGTCAATCATACAGTAATCGAGAGCAGTAAATAGTCAAAAGCGGTAACACAAAACCCTGGAGCCTGGAGTGAACGAACCAACAGTGCAAAATGTGCGTTGGTGTGGTCGTTGTCTTTTCCCCGCCACTGGCTTTCCACTGTCAACCTGTGTTTCCGTCCGGCGGTCGGATGACGACTTCAAAACCCATAAAACCACTTCGAGGCGAAAGAAGAATCGCTTTCCCAACCGCATACGACCGGGGTCTCATTCATTTTCAAACGAACGAAGCGAACGAACCAAACGCAACAAACGAATCCTGAACGAGATCCCCATTCCATTGCTGCAAGGAAATGAGTAGCATGGAAGGGTGTTGTTCCTTTGGCTTCCCAGGAGGCACGATGACACAAACAGAGGAAACGCGCAATGGCACCGGATGGGTTCCAAGGGCGGGGTGCTGCCAGCAGCAGCAACAGCAGCCAACCAACCAGCCAGGACTAACGATGCTCCCTGTATCATTTTAAATAGATGAGCATGGAATTCCAATGAGATTTTTCACTCGGCTATACTTCCGTTCGCTTCATCGCGCTTCCCATTTCGTCCGGGTGTCCTCGCCACCCATTGCCCGGCGCAATCGCACACAACGGGGCAAAGAGGGAAGAAGATGTATCACTTACACTCTGTTTGTTTATGAAATTAGAGCTTTTATTTAGCTCCGTACATTGCGCTTCCTTGCTTGCCATTTTTTTTTTTCGTTTTAACGGCTCTACGGCGTTTTCTTCTCTGCTCGACAATGGAGGAATTTTATTTTGTGTTTTTACCGGCTCGGTAGCCTCGTAGTGCATTTCCGTGTTTATCGGTGCTATTTGTGGAAGATGTAGCTAGGCTTAGGATAATTTTAGCGCGAAATAACATTACGATTACTTTAAAACGGATAACTTCCCTCGAATTGCTTATTCTATTAATACCGTTTTCTTTGGCGCACCGAAAATCTTGCAGGAAAGCTGCTTGATTTCTAACATCTCTTCTTAGCTTTCAGCTCGATAGAGTTCAAATGCCATACTCGACTGACTATTTAGCTAAATTAAGAATGCATGAATTGACAAAAATCTTTGACCAATTGACCAAGATCTCTCGAAGCAGCAGAGCCAACATAGCCTGGGTCACATTAAACGACCGTAATGATGTGTGCTTTCAGGATGCCGGTCAATTTGACCAGGTTTGTTGGAATAAAATGACCAACATTGCATGGCAGGTGAAGGTGGATGAAATCCTCTTAGGAACCTTTGCCACCACCGACGCCGGAGAGGGTTGGTCTTGTCTTTCTTTTCTTTGTCCTAACGCTAGAGCGGCCGTCCTCGATTCAGGAGTAGAATTAGAAATTTTGGAGACCATGTCTTACGACTCTTCTGTCCTATTTACAAACCGTGAACGACCCTGCCAACTAATACTGATTTACACAGAAGCGATGGACAGATACATGATCAAACCTTTAAAATCGCCCAAAACTTCATCTATATTGGGTATAATGTTGATAAAACTCTACTTAAAATTAGAATTCCTCTTAGCCTTGTTCGAGTAGAAGAGGCTCGTAAAGATTTTTGGTTCCACATGTGTGGATTGACAGTGACCCGAACTTTTGTTTTAGCGAATTAATCTCCGCATGCTCCGTTTGGTTGATTATATCATGAGAATAACACCGGACGACCATACCCTAGACACATATTATTCTTGAGAATTGACCTTGACTGGTTTAAAGAACTTCAATAAGCTATTTAGTAGCGCTAGTTAGTTGCATTTCATTTATACTTACTACTACACTTTCATTAAACTTTAAAATCGGGGAAAAAATCGTAACGAAAGCTCCACAAACAAAGTAGTTCCACACAACTCGTCCGGTGCATTGTTTTTACTGGCAATTGCACTGCATGCCAAATGCAACAGAAGCCATCATTCGTCCCAGCCAGCGTGTCCAATGGCAACACATAAAATGTCGCTTTCCAGCTCGACGGCGGTACACGCTTAGTACGAAGAAACTATGCAGCTTCCTTCCCATCCGCAGAACAAATGAAGCCAATGTGAGCGGGAAAAAAACCGCTTGAATTTCATTGCCTCCTCCTTCTTTCGCAGCATTCAACCTCGACGTAGTCACCAGTGCGATGGCAGCGAAAAGGGCATGTTCCTGACCGGGCGCACAACATTCCGTGAGTCGCATACAACTGCGACCACAGTCTCTTGTCACCATTGTCATACCGTATACATTTCTCATCACTTTACACACGGTCCCCAATGGCTTTGGATCCCCCTGTGTGTGAGTGTGTGTGTCTGTCCGTGTATTAAATGTTTACCAATGCAGTGATATAGCATTACACAGCTACGACGAATGCATCCAGTCCGCGCAAGGTCGAATGAAAAACGTGGTTCCATGCGGTGCCCCGGAAGAGAAGATTGTTGCAAATGATAATGAGGCGACGGGCATGGCATGTAAAATTGGAAGCGTTTGATGATATCCGCCTCCTTCCTTTTTTTGTTTCCTTTGCACCATACCCGGGGACCGACTCGTTGCAAAACCGAGCTTAATCATTTTCACATTCTGAGGATGCAATTTGAATTAGGTTTTTCCCGGTGCTCTAGGTTTCTCGTTTCGTCCGGGGCACACTGCTAACGATGGAGTGATGGAGTCCCAAGAACAAGGGCTTTTGATGGAGGTTGGGGGATGGTATGCACAGTATGCCCATTAGCTCGGGATGCAAGGCTAATCAGAATCCTTTTTTTTCACCCGGAGTGCAGCAGCAGTCGTCGTATTCTTTTGATCATGCTTCGCTCGGATAGGAACGATCCTGACACGGTACTGCTAATCAGATAGTTTCGGTAGGCAAAGGAGTCGTTTGACAACCACATCATTTTCCGCTTGAATTACCTCACCGGTCCATGTAATCTCGATCTGTTGATGATAAATAGTCACTGTAAGAGAATTGGTATTACGCCGAACTGCACAGACAAATTTAGTAATGATAATAATACATTCTTAAATGGTTTAGAAAATTGTGAGTAGAAATTATTTAACTCTTACGTTTGGCTGGAACCGAAATACCGAATTGGAAAACACATACACACATTCAGTAATTATTATACTTCAACCTCATCACCGCAGGCACGCGGTCAAGAACGACGGAGGCTCTAAAATCGAGCACACACGATACTGGTGTTGTGTGGATAAAGTTTTCGCGCAATCTCCAGTTTTGACCGTCTCCGTTTTTTTCCCTCCCATCCAACAGCGTGTTGTGTTCTGCAAGGATAACGATGTTATTTTTGTATTTAATCCTTCGCCGGGTGTGCACACACACACACACACACTCGGGACGAAACAATCAAGCCACTTCCCAGGGAGTTTCCCAAATTTCGTACACTCGTACAGGCAGCAACTTTGTTTGCACCCGATTTGCGGACTTTTCACATGCGAAGCGTGTATTAAGTGGGATGAAAATTTCCTCCACTTCGGGCGCATTCGACCAGGAAGCTGACCGGATGGAAGGACCCTCTTTCAGTTCCAGGCCACCATTACCAACATTCGAAAAGAAGGTTTGGTGAAAAATATCTGCACCACTCGTTTCGTTTCGTTGTTTTTCCACTCTGTTTTTTGCTTGAACTTGTATGCATTTTTATTTTATTTTATTCTTCTACAAATGAAAACTATTTTCGCCACCCGATCCATACACACAAGCACCACCGGACAGAGCACTAGCACCATGTACTCTTGTTTATCAGTAAAGAAGGGAATGTGTGTGCCAGAAACCTTGGCCAACCACTTGAGGGCTTCTGGAACGGAAAGAAGTGGTGAAGCACACTGCTCGATCAAAACCCGACGCAGCACCGATGGAACGGACCGCTCAAGAACCTGCTTAATTGAAGGCAACCCCGGGGACAGGAGAGACGTCATCGGGCAGGCGCAGCGCGAAGGGCCGAAGGTCAGTACGTGCCCAAAGAAGCGGAAGCGGTATCGATGTGGTCACGAGCGAACGCTTGCAGCAAAAGGAAAAGCATTAATAATAAAAACCAACACATTCGGCTAATAGAACATGAGCTGCACACATGAAATTCATCCGTCCGTCCCGGTCGGCGCCCCACATCTAAACCACATAACCTCAAACGAGAATACGGCCATCATCATCATCATCATCATGTTCGACCGGCTCGCTTTCGGATGGGAGCACATCGGAGAGGGCGGCGTTATCGGATATATTGAAAAGTGTGCTTAAAATTGTAGCGAAAACTTTTTCTAAATTAAATATGAATAAAGTTTTGCCTCAGCGAGCCCTTGCCCGCTTGTTCCGGAGAACCGGCGAACCGGGTTTCGAAAGATAAGAACTCGGTTGGGTTTGCTATAAATCACGTTTTGCCTGGTGGTTGGTCGGTTGGTGGTCAGCAAGGATATGATAACACTCCATCAGTGGCGGTTTGTTTTGCGAGATGTGAGTGCAGATCGTTCGATTGCACTGCACTCATCACGTCAACCGTTGGGAGCCTATGGTAATAGCAACGGGCGATCAAGCACATGACCTGGAAATACATACATTTAGAAATTCATTATTTTAATGGGATTTGCATCAATTGCTTGAAATAATCTACTTACCGTGAGGAGCAAATGGAAGATTTAGCATTTTTCGTACAGTCAATCAATTAATCCACATTCGTCCAACACGTCGTCCAAAATCTGGAATCGAGAAGCGATAAGTTGAGATATCAATAAACATAACTGACAACTTAATAACATTAATCAAAGCAAGCGTAGCAACCATCTCCAAGGAACATCGCCCCAGACTGGACGTCCAACGCCAGTACGTGTTGTTCCAGTAAACCATGTGTACGCAAGGAATCAACTTCCATTCCCCAGCAGCAGATTGGTGCGGAATTCCAAACTTTTCGATTGATTCGTTTCATTTCGCAAATTGACTACACCCCAACTCCCAACCTCAACGTCTGGCAGGCTTCGGGGCACGGTTGATTGGCGATAAGTGAGTGAGATTGAATGAGTACTAACTCTGGGAGTGGTCGGTTGGTAAGGTGAAATATTTATTTTCTATACCATATCCCACGCTCTGTGACGGCGTGGACGCTAGTTCCGGCACCAGATTTGGCGCTCGTTGGTCACAATCTCCGGCACAGCTTCATGAGGAGAACCACCGCTGCGGTGCTCGCTATGGGTGAGGCCAAAGGTGAAGTGAGCACCAGTTTCCCCCGAGCCGAGTGTGCGAACGCGGCAAGCAAACAGCGTGCGCCACGGAATCCAATAACGGAAAGCAGGCTAAATGAACCATTTGCCTCAACGCGCACCACCGTCCATAAGCATATCCCCGGCCCTCGTCACCAGCGAAACGGGCATCACGCCAAGGCCTGTTTGTTTTCGCGCCACACTCATCCGACCTCGCGCCCCGAAGCACTGCGGGATAAAAAGCGTTTTCAATCAATCGTTTTATTGCCCTGTCGTGGTGGTCGCTGCCTTACTTCTGCTCTTCCTGCGACCACGGTGAGGCGCGAGCCAACGCGCTGCAAACGGAAAACAAAGCTCTGGACTGCTGTGATTGGATTTTGATCGTCGTCTGTCAAGGAGAAGCCACCACACGCACGGCGAAGAAATCCAAACGTAGAGCCGCCGATACGGGGTGTATAAAATATACAAAAATAACATTCCCGTGCGCGTATCGCTCTGCCGGCTGTAGTGGATTGATAACTTCGTTGAAACCAATTGGTTTTCCGGAAAGCAGACATTACTCTACCGTAACTTTCACGTCACCACCTGGAGAGAGTCAGCGGTTCTAGCTACTTCTAAACACTGACACCGTTTCCGCAAGGAGAAAATAGTGTCACAAAATCAGATCAGTCTTGGCAACAACGGACTTGACAATAATGCAGCTGCTTGCCGTGCTACTGCGATCGATTATTCATCAAAAAGGGCTTCCGTGCTCCTTGCATCCTTGTTGATACCGAACGGAGTTCAATCTGCAAGCTGCAAAACCTCAAGGCTCACCGGCAAACAGCTCCGAATTACGCGGAGAAAGCGTATTGGAATTGCCTTCCAAGGCTTGTGTCACTTTCCCCCATTTCTGATGTCTGATGCCGAATGTGGTTTGCATGAGCGAGAGAGCGAGACAGAGAACGCTCAAGGAAGTGTTAAGCTTGCTACATCTTCAAACCTTCCTCGGATCCACAGTGCCGGTGACCATGAAAAATTCATCCTGTTCGAAGCCAACGTTCCAGGGTGTTCATCCTCGGGCTCTGGCGTGTGCTGCAGTGTTTTATTGCACCCGTAAAGCGAAACATCTCCGGTTCCTTCTGGCCGGCCTTGGCCATATTTAATATTCTGTCAGCAGGACCGCAAGCGATTCTGCGAACAATCCTCAGAAATCCGATTCTCTAGCCAGGGCTTAGGGGGAAAGTTTCTACATGAGCTCGCTCTCTCTCTCTCTCTCTCTCTCTTTCTCTCATTCTCGTCTACGGCATCCCGAAATATCCTCCGAACGTATTAATACCTCAGGCATTCCTTCCACTCTTTCTAGGGAGTTTGGTTACGGCTCATTTGCTGCTTATGGGGTACAAGACACGGCGAATAGGAGCGTTGATCCCACCCACGGTCGGGTCAATAATTCATCGCCCACAATTTACCGTAAATAATAGAAGCAATTAGGTAAGTTTCCCCTATTGGCTAGATTAGCGAGCCGGATGAATAATGGAGGCCAAATTACAGAAGTCACCGAGAAGTTCGGCGGGAAAAACTGGAACCGCTTCCTTCGGAAAAGAAAAGTTGTACCCCGTACAAAAGAGTTGTAACAAGGTGTACGTATCTTCGGGTTGGGCAAATATACACACATTACGACATGCGGCATGATTTAATGTGAACTCGTGTGCTCCAACTTACAGGCGTTAATAACACCGAAAAGTCACAATGAATCGTGGAGGCCGCTTACAGCCATTGTCAATTAATAAACGCTTGCTTGTACATACCCCAATCTGGCCTTCAAAAGGGGGGGATGTACGAGGCTCATTATCGTACAATGGTTCCTTCTGTTCTGTTGGACCTTTATTAACATCCTAAAACGAAAAAGAAAATACGTCCCTGAAAATGAAAAACAGGTTCAATATAAACACTTGACACGGAATAAAAACACAATGGCCTGCTTCGGTAGGCTACGCTAGTACCATCCCAACAGGTTGGAACACAATCTCCCAGACGGAAATTATCGAGCAAATCCTCGCCCGCTGCCCGCTTATCGCATTGTTTCATTAGTTATGTAAATGGGAGGGAAAGATAAGCAGCCGCCTATCCCTTAAGTGTCCGTTTGCGAATCGAGCGCGTCTGCGAGAGCGTGGATGAAGCCCGAGACCCATGGCGAGACTGACATTTTCTGTTGGCTACGTTTAGAAGGAAGTGAGCCACAAGAGCGCGAACTGGAAATGGAAAATTTCATCTCCCATAATCCATTTTAAATCGGACGCCAACACCAAAATGGTCATCAGGCGCTACTCCACCCGGAAGCGAGAAGACATCGTAGTGGGTGCTTGCGTGTTTTTCTTGCTTTGAATATGAACTCGGTGTTAGGAGCATTTGGCATTGAGCGCCTAAGAAAGCGCTGACCAACAATTGAACGCTGGAGCTTTCTCTGTTACCACCGGCCCAAAAGAAGGTACGAAAACTTCATGTGTTTTTGACTAAAATTGTCATTACTAGTTAAATTTTCTTCCATTTCCTATCTTCATGCTCTACTGTTTTAAGTTAATCAGCCAAGCAGGGGACCGCACTTCATGCCACCGTTCTTGTGGATGGACATAATCAGAAACATTTGTACCACTGCTCTACACTTGCATCAGCGTCTAACAATAGCACGCATTGCTTTGCGTGGTGGTGTCCGGAATCTGGAAACCTGAAGCGGCGATCCGAACTTTTTCCACCCAATGAACTCTAACCGGGGCCGGTTGCGTTCTGGCCGGAATTTTAGCTATTAATATTCAAATTAAGCATTCTCCCACGGTCGATTGTGTTACTTGGCTTTCCCGTTCCTGCCGACCCGGGCGCTGCTGGCGCAGAATTTAAGAGAGCGGAAAAGATGGAATAATAATCATAAATTTGGAGCTTTTTTCTAACCCCCGGGCATCGCGGTGACAGGAACGGCAGGAACGGAAATGGAATGAGCTGGTGCGCGATTCAACTCCGGAGCACCAGCTGAGGTGCGTCCGGAAAATATTTAAATGAAATGGCGTGTCAAAATCCGGATAAGAACCTTTGCCCGGTTCGCAGTTTGTGCGTCCGCGAGTGGTCCGAGCGGTGGCGAACAGGATTCAGGATCCGCTGGACAGGTGTGGTGGCTTTTCGTCCTTCGTCAGCGTTGTTGATCGAGGTGGAACGGAATCGTGACCCGCAATCCGTTCTTGGTGTATTTAAAGTGCCTTGTTTTCATGCCGAGCATTCTTTCGCCACCGCTTCTGTAAGGTCGGAAGGATTCATTCAGAATGTGTGTGTGTGCGTGTGCTTTTCTGTTTGTCCAAACTAACTTACCTCCCGCAGCTAATGGCCATTCCGATCTGCGGGGTTTCTCGCGGCCGGTCTCCCACCCGGCTGCTACGCAAACAACAGGCACAGAACGCGTTTTTTCTTTCTTTCCACTGGCTAAGGTACAACTGGTCTTCCAGTTTTTAAAACTACATGCTAGCCGCGCTTTTCCTACCGGTGATTTCCGCGCCCGTTCGAAGTTCAACCGACCGCTCGTCTATGCCGCTATTCACGCGGGAAAAACTACGCGGAAAGGCACTTTCTCTTTTCATTTCACATCCCCTCGGCTCGTAAAAACGGGAATTTATGGTTGAGAATGTTGCTACAGCATTACTATTACTACAACACTGTCCTACAACCCGACGCGTAGGCGAAGGAAGGACAAGCTCTCTTCGCTCGGGTTTCTTGCATCCCTCCAAATCGGATGCGGAGATCCCGTGTAAAGAAAAAGTTACGCGAGTTTCCCGGGTGTTTCAGAATGTGTGTGTGTGCGTGTGCTTTTCTGTTTGTCCAAACTAACTTACCTCCCGCAGCTAATGGCCATTCCGATCTGCGGGGTTTCTCGCGGCCGGTCTCCCACCCGGCTGCTACGCAAACAACAGGCACAGAACGCGTTTTTTCTTTCTTTCCACTGGCTAAGGTACAACTGGTCTTCCAGTTTTTAAAACTACATGCTAGCCGCGCTTTTCCTACCGGTGATTTCCGCGCCCGTTCGAAGTTCAACCGACCGCTCGTCTATGCCGCTATTCACGCGGGAAAAACTACGCGGAAAGGCACTTTCTCTTTTCATTTCACATCCCCTCGGCTCGTAAAAACGGGAATTTATGGTTGAGAATGTTGCTACAGCATTACTATTACTACAACACTGTCCTACAACCCGACGCGTAGGCGAAGGAAGGACAAGCTCTCTTCGCTCGGGTTTCTTGCATCCCTCCAAATCGGATGCGGAGATCCCGTGTAAAGAAAAAGTTACGCGAGTTTCCCGGGTGTTTCAATCCTACTAACCCCCACACCGACGACGCAACGGTTGCATCGTTCCAAGGCCTTTTTTATGGCCGATAGAGTTGTGGTACTCCAGCCGTCCAAACTCGGGACAGCAGCACTAACCTTCCGCTTAGAGCCACCAAGGAAAATGTAATTTGATTGTCCACCCGATACGTGGCACGGGAACTACGGGTGCCGGGAAAGTGAAGTGAAAAGTTTTGCTTACTTACCACTGCACCTTCTAATGTAGACACTTTGGATGGAGGTTGAAGTTTGAAAAGAGAAAAATAAAAAAAACGGGGACCCTTTAGTGCACTGGTTTTCTGTTATTTCTCTTGGGTTTTGTGTCAAATCACGCACGACATGTTCTGGAATCGCTTTATCAGGTATGGCCGTATTCGATGCAAACCGGATTCGGAAGCTTTAGGGACCTGTTTACCGAATCAATTGAAGATGTGGGGGAACTGTAGACAGAGGAGGTTTATGTCTCAAGGAAGGTTCATCAAAACTGGTGCGTTGTGAAGGTATCAAAGAAGTATTTTGTACGGAAACGTTGTACAAACAAACGTTACTAGGAATTGAACTACAGTGGCTCGCAGCAAATGCAGCCATATCGAAGATTACGAAATCGGATCAATTTGACAGCGTTTTTTTTATACTTTTCATTTGAAAAAGTACTGTTTTTTCTTCAATTGTGCTACCGTTACTAAAAATACTACTGAAAAGCGCCTAGTATTTTATAAAATAAATTAATAATTCTCGCTTGTCCGTTGTCGTCACGATCAACACCCGTTGTGACAGCCGCTGTCAAATCGTTGGAGCTGTCAGATTGTCAACACGCACACAGTTGCACAAAGTGTTTTTTTATCTGGGCGGGTGTAGAAGTAAGAAAAATATTCCCGATAAACAGCAACTTTCTGATTCATCATTATTTGTGTGTTTCCCTCGCACAATTTAATCCACGTTTCCGCAGAGAAAATTTGCCACCGGCAAACGAACAAACGGACGCTAAAACATGGCCGCAACACTAAAACCTTACCTGACCGCGGTTCGTCACACGCTCACGGCGGCAATGTGTTTGAGCAACTTCTCGTCCCAGGTCGTCGAACGGCACAACAAACCCGAGGTGGAGGTCCGCAGCAGCAAGGAACTGCTGCTGACTCCGGTTGTGATATCGCGCAACGAAAAAGAACGGGTACTGATCGAGACAAGCGTCAATTCGGTGCGCATCAGCATCGCCGTCAAGCAGGCGGACGAGATTGAGAAGATCCTGTGCCACAAGTTCACCCGGTTCATGATGATGCGGGCCGAGAACTTTATCATCCTGCGGCGAAAACCGATCGACGGGTACGACATCAGCTTCCTCATCACGAACTTTCACACCGAGCAGATGTACAAGCACAAACTGGTAGACTTTGTCATTTTCTTCATGGAGGAGATCGATAAGGAGATTAGCGAGATGAAGCTGGCCGTCAATGCCCGGGCGCGTATCTGTTCGGAAGAGTTCCTGAAACGGTTCTAAGGGTTCGCGTTCTGCGGCCACATTCCAGCTCTCGGTGCATGTCCTCTCTCCTTGTTTACCCTGTTTTACAATGTTCTTCTACAGTTCCATTAAGAAAAGGTAAAATGGCTGTGTTATCCACGTATAGATTCTTACTAACGATGTCTTTCTCTTCTCTCGGTGTTTTTGTTGTAGCATTTTTAAGTTTCACCGCAAACTAGCCAAAACGTATTTAGAAGAAGCGGTAACGAAACGTAGCAAATAAGGAAAAAACGTGTATTAGTCCATCTGGATCCCGTATTGCAACCCCAAAAAGGAACGCTCTGTAATTGAGCGTTCGTTCCATCATCAATCGAGGTAAACGCGTAAGTCATTCAGTTTATCATTTTTTCTACGACAGGAGTTTATAAGTTCGATTATGAAGAGACGGAAATATAATGTTTACAACACACGCAAAAAACATCATCGGTTCAATAGTACACGCCACGAGGACAGTCCCTCATCGATCTCGTTGTCGTCTATTTCCGATTCTTTTTCAAACTGTAGCCCTCTCCCTGGAACTCTTGAAATTGATTTCTACTCGTTTTGATCCGTTTTCCTGACGCTTCGATCGAACCTTAGCAATCCGTACGGGTGGTCGTAATCGGGGATACCGCGTACGTACGCCTGCCGTTGTACCGGAGCAGCATCGTTCGTTCCGTTGTCTTTCTTTTTCTTCCCATCCAACCTCGTACCATCGCCCTTGAACGCTACGAAGCCAGTCGGTTCCGGCATCAACTCGGTCGGATCAATCGTCATCGGTTCTTCCTCCTTTTCCCTTCGCTCCGGTTCCGTGTAGCCGACCGGTGGGGCAAACTCCACATTCATATCACATTCGATGATCGTTACGGCTGGGCCGGGTTTAGTTTCCAGCACCGATAGCTCGTACGAAGTGTTGTTGTACTTAATCGCAATAAGATCGCCCGTCGTCAAGCAGGCAAAATTTCGCAGACAATTCTCCAGCACAGCCTTTGGGTTGGTAATGTCCAAAAACTCTACGCTTTGCGGTTGGAATTTGGAATACGTTGCCACCGGGATGGAGACGCTTTCGATCTCCACTATATCACCCTGGTCCAGCGCGAGATTGTGCATCATCCAGTAGGGCATGTAGATTTTGCCTTCATCCGCCACAAACTCCAGCACACCAGCGTGTGTGCTGCGATTGATCGACCCGTTCGTAATCTTGAACAGCATCGGATACACCACGTTCAGCCTCGTCAGCTGGTCCAACGCCGACGGTGGCATAATAATCTTGCCCCCATTTTCCACATCCTGTCGCTCGTTGCCTGGTAGCATTGAGACGGAGTAGCATTTGTACGTCGTATTGAACGGGCGAGAGTGGTCCGGAAACATCATATTGAACCCATTGAACTGAAACTACAACCAACCAGATTTTTAGCACCTGTTCTGCTTATTTACAGTTCGGGAGTCTTTTGGGTCGCACTTACCATGTTGCTTAGATAGAATGGAGTTGCAGAATGGTAAATAAGTGTGTTCAAGTGTTACAAATCTATTGCACACAGCACAATGACGATGTTTATTTTTTTGAGTTGTTTACACTTATTTCTCCACTGTGAAACGTCAAATCGGGATGCACGTCATTTGGTGCTGGCATTAGGCTGCGGCAATTAAATTGTACGAACGAACGCAGCCAAGTGTTTAAATTGACGGTTAGCTACACAGGACGCAGCCAATGTGCGCTGTTTCAGATGTTTTTTGATTGTGTTGAAAGCAATAAAAACGAATCTTTTCCGTAATATTAAAAGATATATAAGCTTGTCTTAGACGATAGTTCAAACCCTTGATTTTATTATATCAGTAAGGCAGAAAGTTTTAAGCATTCTTGCAATATTTCAATAATTTTCTCAACGTATTGCTTCTCGCTGTCGCAGTCACAGTAACCCCCCTTTTATTCCTGCAATTTTCTTACCTGTTCGAGGCTGTCTTACCTCTCGAAAGAAAGAAATAACATCAAAAGCTTTCGTTTTAAAAATTGTTAAATTATTCTTCACATTTAGCTGTAATACGAGTATATACAAAATATTAATCATTGTCCTGCTGCACCAATAAATCTGCTCCACTTCACCAGTGCGGGCAGCTGTCAACGTTCATAGAAAATTTATTTTATGCTATTTCCATCCGTTCCCGGTCTCAACGTTACACAGTTTAGAAACAACGCGTTCTCTTCAACTTGTTCAACCCTTACATTACTTAGGATGCTTCACATTAGTAACTCTCTCTATCTCTCTCACTGTTATCTATCGCATAATAAAGCAGCTCAGTGTGTGTGTTGTATCACTTGCGTTCGAACGAAAAGGCCACCGTTTTAATGTTCCGTGCAATTAGTGTGTTGCAAAGTTTTCTCCTACGCGTGCACACACACTGCTGCTGTTGCATTTCTCAATTCCTATCACATTTGCACACAGCGGTGTATGTGGGACAGTGTGATTGGGTGTGCTGTCTGAACACAAAACTTTGTGCACACAACCACACGCACACTGCGCCGTGCACTAGAATCTCTGGGGCTTCCGACTCGATACTCGTTTGATACGTTTAACGATAAGATTTGGTTAGCGACACATAAAGGTTAATCAGGGGTAAATTAAGAATACCGCTTGTTTTTGTCTATGTAAAGGAATAAAATTAAAATTACTCTAGTCCATCCATATCGTCGCCGCCTAGATGCTTCCGCTTCTCGAAAGACACGAAAGGCTCTTCGTCTACTAACTCTGACTCAACCTCAAGTGTGATGTTAGTGGTTCGCATGGTAAAATGATGGCCTCCCGTAGCCAGTCCATCCATGTTAGTCCAAGCGGCCATATAGCAGTGACTCACACGCTGACAATTGCACAGTGTCGCGACAGCGACAGGAACTCCTTCCGGTCCTTTGGTCGAAGGGGTGAGGTTGTAGTGGCGAGGCAGTACTGGAGAAAACACCGCACATTTCCACTCCGCAGTTTGTGGATTCTAGCCGAGATACGATCGGATTCGCGTCCAAAGGAATTCGTGCTTTACACCATCATCATAAGTTAAATGCATCAGTGAACCTCTACATTCGCTTGGTGCTGCTTCTTCCGACCGAATTTTGCCCTATTTCAACGCTTCCTTCCGGGCCGGTTTCCGACTTTACTTCATCGGTGGTAGAACAGATCCAGCAGACGGCTCTTGCGACCGCCGGCCGTTGATGCGCCGGACTGTTGTTGCTGCGACTGCTGCTGATGTTGCTGCGGTTTTGTACTAGACTCGATCAGCTTGTTCTTCATCTGCTCCTCGATCAGCTCGTGCATATCGATCTGCCACTGTTCGAGCTGCTGCAGCAACTCCACCTTCTGCTGGATCGCTTCCAGCAGCTGACTGTTCGCCTGCATTAACTCGACACGGTTCTTGGCCAGCTCGACCTCGGCCTTTGTACGCCGCTCGATAGCTGCATCGCGATCCTTGCGGGCCTGTACAACCGTCTCATCCTGGGCCAAGCTCGAGTGGGACGCATCTTCCCGGGCCTGGTTGCGCTCCTCGATCGTACTCTGCAGCTCTACCTCCCGCACAGACAACTAGAAGTAGCAAAGAGATAAAAGGTGTCATTAAAAGGAAAAAGTTGCTCGATCGGAATCGCCTCCCGGACTTACTTTGCTCTCCAGCTGCATAATGACGTCGTTCTTCTTCTTCATCTCTTCCTCCTGGTCAATCAACATCGATCGCGTCTGCTCGAACATCGTCTTGAACTGCATCGCGTCCAGGTTCATGATGATGTGCACGAGCTCGTCGGCGACGGCGGACAGCATGCCGCGGCTGAACTTGTCATTCACGGTCATGCTGGCGCTGGTTGCTTCCGTCACCGAGTTGGGGGCCGCCATCGACACGGACGCCATCGTGTTGTCCAGCGACGAGAAGGACATGTCCGAGTGAAGACCTGCAAGAGATTTAGCGTTAGTGACCGGTCGTCGTCCGAAGGGTTATTCCGAGAGTAGTTCGCTCTACCTACCTGAATCATCATCGTGATGAGTGCTGCGCAGCGTTTGGCATAGTGTCTTTAGCTGTTTGAACACCGACTGAGCCTCCTTGAGGACGAGATGACTGGCTTCGTCCTTGGTGCCCGCTCCCTCCTCCTCCCCATTCATCTCCTGCAGCAGCGAGGAATGGTGCTGAAGTTCGCCGTGCAACGATCGCTGCGAATCGAACGACTCCAACCGCTCACTGAGCGTCCCATTCTCACGCTCCAACCGATCGAGCGTCTGCACCGTCATCTGGTACTTGGTGTCCTGCTCCTTGGTACTGCGCTCCAGGATGTGTATCCTTTCGGACGCTTCGTTCAGCGCGATCGACAGGTTTTCCCGCTCGTTCACCGTCATGTGGAGCCGATTTTCGAGCTCGTTCTTCTTCTCCAGGATCAGGCGCAGCTCGTTCTTTAAGCTTTCGAGACTGTTGACATGGTCCTGTATGCTGAGGGTTCGGCGATTGCACTGCTCCTTAATCTCTTGCAGCTGAGCCGTTAGCTGCTGCTCGGTGGCATTCGATTTTTGCAGCTCCGTTGAAAGGCGAGTGTTTTGGGCGGTCAGTTCCTCGATCAGCATGTTCTTTTCCCGTTCCATCTGGCGCATGATTTGTTCCTGCGCTTCCAGCTTCTGTCGGAACTGCTTGATGTCGCCCTGAAGCTCCAGTATGATTGCCTCATTTTCGCTCGAACTGATTTCCAACTGTCGCTTAAGGATGTACTTTTCCTGCTCCAAGTTCTGTGACAGGGAGAGAGAAGAAAGAGAGCAGAAATCAATACGGAGAAATTATTCACGAGGTCGAGGTTCTTGCTTCCAAGTTCTAAAAGTAGAACACCTCCGGTGAACCTTCTGTCTAGCCTTTAAAAGCAAACCTCGGTAGAACCCTGAGCGCGGCGGGCTTTAATTATTACCGTCTCTATCGCTAGTTTGGCGAGAAAATCGCACAGAATCCACGAAGCGCCCGTTAGTGATGCCGTTAGGCGTTGCAGAACTGTAGAACCGCTTTTTTAAATTGTTCTCACTTTCGGTTTTCTTCCAATTCGTGCGTAAATGTAGTAGCTGTGCATACACAGCCACAAACAGGCAAAAACCCGGAAAGGTGCTTTATCCATGGTTTCTCAAGTTTCCTGCCCGACATCATGGCAAACAAGCCCTTTGCTAACAGACTGTCGTTGCTGTTGTTTTGTGTATACCCCCCCGAATAGGTTTGTCACCGAAATGTCACCGAAATGTAACACCGACACAACGCACACACACACACAACGCACACACACACACAACGGCGTTTAACGGCAAATGGAGGCTATTAAATCGCTTATTCTCCTCCGTTGCGGTAGTTTAGTGCCATCAAACTGCTGCCGTTAGGATGATTACGATGATGATGGTGATCGCACAGAGACGACGATCGCATTGTTGTTGTTCGGTTAAGTACAAAAAACAAGACAACAATCAACCAACAAACAAGAGCAAGCTCGCTACACTCTAGGGGGACCTGTGTTAGAAGAATGGTAGTAAATTGTGCGCCCCGTTATGGATCACGGACGATGGAATTAGAGTGGAAAAAAGGCGTCAAAGTAACGTAGTTACTGTTGCTTTTTCTGTCGTATCCGAAAGGACACGAGCTTTCTACGCACTTTAGTAAAGGTTCCGAGAAAAGGAAAAGGTCATTGGAGGCGATAAAAGAGTGTCCTACGATGACCTACTTTCTTTTGGAGTTAGTATTGTTGGGAGATGTCAGAACCAGGGTGACACTGGGTTTATATCTGGAGTATGTAAGTTTTTTGAAGCTCATTTTAAGGCAAGTGATGTCCGACAATTGTCTCAGTCGTAGTCGATCCTACTCTTCATATCTGATGTACATGGATCCAAGTTCTGATTTCAATGCTGAAGTGTGAATCAGCTAGGTCTTGTTTTATCAATTAAAACTCATACTTATCTCGTGGACATTGATGCCTAGGTCTATCACCATAATCATCGGAATACTTGGCTCAAATGACATATCAATTTTTCGTCGATAGACATGATCTGTTACTATTCCATGAGTTGTGGCACATACGAAGAACTACTGATAGACGAATAGACCTGAACCGAGGTTTGGTCGCCCAGTAGGTGCTCCAAACACCCGCAAGTAAGACCCATTGAAACGACAAAATAATCGTAGACTCAGACAGGGTCGAACTTGACTCCGGACGAACCTTGAAAAGAGTCACACCCACAACTACTGGGTACCCATGAGTTATCCGACTTTTTGTATTAAAACTATTTCGATGTTAACTGCCTTTCTCTTTTGAGTTTTTGAAACAAAAACTTCTTGGTTTCTGCCTTTACCATAGTAAATTTCGTACCTAATACATCATGCCAAAGATATCTAAATTTCTGCTGCGAATTGTGAGGAGACTTCATCCGCGAACGTGTCCCAAAATCGTTTTTTGCCTTTTATATTTACACTCCTAGCAAGCCAATAACTTCTAGTCGGCCATAAAGTCGAGAGAAGTCGTAGCCTCTCTATAATATTTATCTAAATAGTTGTTTCTTTTTTTTTCATTAAGCGTATCTGCTTAATTTACTGTACAAACATCACCCTCGGCACTATCAACGCTTAATCCGCCGTGTCCAAATTTGGGTACGCTAAAGCTAATTGTCATCTCCATTCGTGTCCAACCGAATGGACGTAGAGCCAGCCAGCTAGCTAGCTAGCACACCTCCACCGCAGTGAGTTCATCGTTGAGAGCTGCTCATGGTCATGATGTGCTATTTTGTAGATTTATCTTTATAGTATACACCTTCCAAAAAAACCCCCCGACTAGGCTCTGCACACTTCGCGAGGCACGAGTTCTCTGCGCAAGCATTAGATCAACCCAGATAGGATGAACAATCGGAAAACAATCAGCATGCGAACCAGTCAAAGTGTTTTTTGGATAAAACGGAGAGGAAGCTTTTATCTGGCCTGCGAGTGTGCAACGAGCTGGGGTGGGGTATCTCGCACGCACCCCAAACCTTAAGGGCGATTATGAGAAATCAAATCCAACCTTATCGTGTTTGGAAGTGCATTAATCTAAAGTACCCGAAACGGTGCCCTCCCAAATCTGGGCTGGCCGGCTCAAAGACGGCCAAATTTCGATGACGCGCTACTTTAGCAGATAAAACGTTTCGCCTACAGACAGCCCTTCTCGCGGTGTGTGTGTGAGTTTGTGTTCGATTGTAATGAGAATATGACACGAATGTGAAGGAACGCCCTTCAACCGTGTGGCGCATACACATGCGGCGTTCCGGTGCGAAACCTTGTAGCAAAATTGGAGAACTCACCGTGAACCCTGTTCGACGCTATGCGTCTGTGAGTGAGTCACTCGTTGGCACAAGGTCAGCAACGTCAAGACATCAGCAGCTTGTGGTCCTTTCTCGGTCGAAACTTTACCGGGAGCACTATCCCGTAGCATTGGGTTCGCATTATTAATTCAATGCCAATGCCATCAATCATTCTACCACAGCAACTCCCGGATCCACACAGATACGCAACACAAACGCAAAAGAATAATTAAAATGTAAAGCATTGCTCAGTAGGGAACGCTTCAAAAACTCGTAAAACTTCGCTCAGAACATTTAGCGCTCATCCATTACAATGCAAACTCAGTTTTAGTTATCTATTGTAAGCATTAGTACGCGAACGTTCTATTCGCATGCGGGTTCAGAGCTGGCTCAAGGTAACTTTGAAATCCCCAATATGCCTGCGGTTACTCACGTCCAATGTGTTGTTCGTCGCTTAACCGAGCGTTGCAGTCTTTCCGTTCGATCTTCGCCCGATCCTCGTATGACTCACGCGTGCTTAGCTCACTGCATGAGGTCAACCTACTCCTTGTGTATCCTGTTCGAAGAAGCTCGTTGTTCGTTTGACTTTTGCACGATCCCCGAAAGCGCTTCAATCATCACGAATCTCCCTTTCGTCACACCGATTGGTTGCACCCATTGGTGAATGGGGGGCGTGCAAATAATCATTCTCTCATCTCACTGGATTTGCATAATCTGCTCTGTAAATACGCAAACTATACAATGCATGAAGTCATGTGAAATTGCGCCGACTTTGTCAAACGAAGTGTGTAGAGGGTGATGGATGATTCCTGCT
>KZ062124.1:196091-213928 GCA_002091835.1 Anopheles maculatus
TCCTGCTGCGTTTTAGTGTATCGATCGTAATGCTTATTGTCGGGAGAGTAAAACGAATTGCCGAGGGGGAGGGATGTTGCAGCACATGCATTCGAAAAGGTGTACGGTAATGTGCCGTAGTGCTTGCGTTAACGCCGCAACTCTAATTACAGACACTCGGTGGGTAAGCGCTTTTGCTAAGTATACAGCGCCCGGTCTAACAGTCTTCCATATACATTTATGTGCGTCCGTATAAAAGCTGAACCCATTTCAGCAGGCGAGTCTGAATTATTTAGCTAATGACTCAATGGCGCATAACGTCATCCGCTCGGTCCATCGATCCAGCGTCAAGCGATTCCTTCAAAACCTTCGCAATTTCAATCGTTTACCGTCTTCTCGGTTTTGTGACCTCCGCTCCACGTTCCAATCCTCCCAATTCGCCCCAAACTGACCACTCTCCAAAATAGCAGCTTAAGCTCTAGCGGAATTAGCTCTACGACACGCTCACACTCAGGTGTCGCACAACGAGCGCGGCGAGCAGTTGATTTGGTACGGTCGGTCCGCGGAGGTGCAATTTATCGATTTACTGCATTTGTGGCCTCGCCTTACGACGACAGGCGGGCAGTTTGATTGGGGACCCACGGGTTGGCGTAATGCGCGGATTACCTTTAATTCGCCCAACAGTCGCATTGTGAGCGCTGTGAGCTTTATTTACTTTGTACCAATCTTCTCCGGCTTCCTTGGGCATGGCCGTCGTTCGAGGGGCCCGCTAACCTTGTCGGGTTTTGTAACGATCGGTGAGACAGGGATGGCTGATCTCACCCGTATTAGCACAGCGCACAGTCATTATCCACTGAATGCTAAGCAGCTGTCCCGCTGATCGATTCGCTATTCTAGGGTCCCCCTATTTCTGTTTCTGAAGCATATCGTACGTAATTAAACACCCGAGTCGCTATCCCCGTAACTTGGACGCATGGAGTCGTCTGCAACACGGTCGGCGACGTCATTGAACCATGGTTTTGGAAGAACTTTAATTAAATTATCCAACAACCGGTGAACGTGCACCGCTCCAATCCGCTCGAACGACACGAACACCATTGATATGACATGTGCCCAACTGGTAGGTGCTGTACAACGTGACTCAACGTGCCCGCTAGTCCCAGAGTAAACGACCCATATTCTTCCAGTGGCGCGTTGTCACGATCGCCGACGCTGGCAGAAAAGGTCAACCTGGCTGGCCAGCCTGGAGTGGAGGAATAAACTTTGCACAAACTCTTCTAGCGCATTTCCTTGCGCCAACAGCAGCACATCAAGATCCATTTTGCGAACCCAGGGAGGAGACGGTTGAGTGTTCTTCGGTGCTCCAAAACAGAAAACCAGTTTCCAGCTCGGCTTCTGCTTCACCACGATCCACTAGTAACCGCAAGTAGGTGGATTTGTGGTGTGTCTGTGTGTTTGTGCACCCACTCTTGAGCGTGTGTCACGATAAAGTAATACAATACAGCCGGCCGGGATCAGTTGACCACGCCATTGCGGATATGCGATCGATCCTTTCACTTCGGTGTAAGAACCAAGGCACCCGTGAGGCCCTTTTGCACCGTTTTGAGAAGGGCCGTTCAAGATTGCTTAAAGTAGCGACTGTAGTGAAACAGTTTTATATCGTTTTGCACAAAAACATAGGTCCGTTGGGTCGCGTTAGTATGGTATTTCAAGCATACAGTACCTCAACTTCTTCAGCAGCGCTCAGCTGTGCTCACGGGCTTGCTCAGGTTTGCTCAGGTTTGCTGCTCAAGGGCAACGGGTTTTGGTGGGTTCAGACAGATTTGATCTACATAACGCGGACATTTAGCTATGAAAGGGGTTTCCTTCAAGCTCTGTCTTAGTGCCTGTTAATGATGGAGGAAATCATAATTTATAGAAATGTGAAGTTATTGATTGAACCCATTACTGAAGAAGCGACATTTCACGATTTGCATCAGAGATAGAGACCTTGGAAAGTAGGCCATTTTGAGATGTAGATTAACGCGACTGGAAGCTGTTAATCATAACGAAATTGCTGTGTAAAAGTAAGACACGTGAGGTCGCCACAATCTGACACTGTAACCTCAGAAGATCTTTGCTTGCGCTTGGCTTCTGACCCCTTAAAAAAACCTACCTAGATAGAATCAAATACCTCATTAACCAAATTCCGGAGGTTTCATTTTTCGGTAGAATATCCATGTCCAACAATTACATACTTGCATTCCGTCCTTCTGTTGGTGACCACAGCCTGGCCTCCAACGTCAAAACAACGCCTTCACAAAATTTGAATCGTAAAGAGCTTCCAAGTGGCAATCCGGATGTAACGAACTTGTCAAACCGTTCTAGATGACGAGGCCTTGTCCCGTACTGACGACCCATGATGAAGAGCTCACATAAGCTAAGGCAAAAAGCTTAGAACAAAGAGCTATAACTCGAGGAATTGAGCACGAATTTAAGAGCTAGAATAGAATAGATCTCAAAACTTGTGGGAATAGAGTAGCTCAAATTTAAGAGAACGAGTTCATTATCTCTATAACCACAAGTATGTTAAATCTTCTCAACTTCAAAACTAATACCCAGCTACAGAGTGTCCCCAGGGAGAGATGATTCATAAGTTAAATTTGCAACAGATATAAATATACTAAGTAATCAAATAAGGAAAAAGTCTTGAACGCGCTAAACTCTTATAGATAAGACTACTTCAACTCAAGTGCTTTGATAAGTATCTCTGATCCTACTTATATTTAGATAATCCCACCTCAACACAACAGAACTTACCTCCACTTTCGCCGAGTAATCATCGATCAGCTTTTCCTGGTTCTTCTTCAGCTCCTCGTTCTTCTCGAGCAGCGCTTTGCCGAGTTCGGCCGCCAGCAGCAGATCGGCCTCCTTTTGGTGTAGCTGCGCCCACACGTCCTTTTCCATCATCTGACCACTGTCGGGTGGCCGGGTTTCCATCTCTAGGATGTAGTCCTCGAGGGTGGGCTTCAATTTGCTGTGCGCATCCATATGCGGATAAGGAATATGACGATGGATCGAACGAAGGTACGGTACGATTATTACAGTGACTCTCTCTCTCTCTCGTTATCTCTCTCTGTCTGTCCGCACCAAACCGAGACACGGCAACTTGTTCAGCAAAACGTACAAAGCGATAGTGTTGGTGGGTGATTGGTGGTGTTAGAGAGAAGGAGCTTAGTAGTGGTGTAGGTAGGTAGTAGTAGCGTAGTAGGTAGGTTTTTTTAAGGGGACGATGAGCAAAAGTACAAGTTTAAAGGCGTATGATGAACACACGGACACGGGGTTAGCTGTGCACAACTTTCTTTCTTCTCCTGCTAGTATGATTATTCTTCTTCGCCTGCCTTTTAGCCGATGGTGATCGATGAACGGAGGATTGTGTTAGCGTATCGCTGGTGACAGCAGCATCAAGCATCTTCCGGCGCACAATTCTTCACGAAACACTTGCCCCACGCGTCCGTTCTTTGGCGTTTTGGTTTGCTTTTTTTTATTGTCACGCACTTCCGTTACGTTACATCTGGCGCCGCGTTACTACCGGGCCTCGGACCGCACACGGTTGCACACTGCGCATCATCGAATCCATGCGTCATAACGGTTCACTCGCATTAAACACGATGCCGGGCTGCAAGGAATGGTGTTCAAATTCGCTAATCCGATCGTCACATCCGATCAAGAGACATCCGACGCAGACACACACACACACAGATTTTTACACTGCTAGTTTGCAAGAGAGAAAGAGGCTTAAATCAAACACCGTGTTCACCGTGACAGACCACAACACCACACCACACCGGAAAGCGGACATTCACACTCACGGAAATCCATCGAGAAAAGGTCTTATCGTACAGCAGGGACAAATGATAAATTTATGATAAAACCAGCACGCCTTACAAATAATATTAATGATTCGGGAGGATGATAGGAAAAGTATGGAAAAACCACCCTCATTTCGATAAGCCTTCGGTAAAGCGGAGCCTTGGTATAAGATAATGGATGTAATAAAACAGCTTGCAACCCACACAAGTGCAAAAATATATTTACAGTTGGACAGTTGGGGGGGCTGCAACCGAACCGCCCGTCGTGCAATTAGAGCGATTCGGGTACGTTTTGTGTATAAGTTTTCCTAAACAGATGAATAATGTATCACCCCTCCGTCTTCGTGGCATATAAAATCACTGACCATTTCTTCAGTTCGCTTCATGATTTATGAAACCCCCGGGAGGGGTAGAATCGATCGTTGTTGTTGAACGTATCGGCACGTATTTAAAACGCGAGCAAAACCATTTATACACGCCTTGTGCTTTTTTGGCGGAAAAGAAAGTTTAAGGTTGGAATGTCATTCCAACCAACGGGTGAAGTGAACTTAACCTTCGCCCAAGAGAAAACCTCTAGCACCTTTACACGACCTTAATATTGTGCGAGAAAAACCTTAAACCGTCGGAAAACGCCAGCGTACCGGCAGCGTATTATTCAAAACTATTCCACACCCGAAAGTGCACACCAATTTACACCAGAGAGAATGGGGCGGGTATTGGTGTGCCAGATGATTCGTGCTGGGGATGCTTTTTTCCACCTTTTCACAACCGAAATGCTTCAATCAGTGTCCGAAACCGCCGCAGTAAAGCGCAGTTTCGGGGTTGGAAGGTTTCGGGGTTGGCAAAAAATTGAAAGCTGTCTGTTGAGTGTGCCTTTGTTTCGTGGTGATCCTCTTCTCCCCTCACACACACACATGCACGCACATCCATCGGAAGTTCATTTAAGAAGAATGGTCAAATTTCAATGGCTCAACGGATGTGTCGGCTTCGGCTGTTCGGATTTTTTTTTACCGAAACCCGTTGCAAAATCAAAAGTGAGTAAAAGTGCTTCCTTCCGTTGAATGCATCTGCTTTTTTGTTGTCAAGAAAATTTCAACAAGAAACAGATGGAAAGATTAAAAAAAATTGCTCTTAAAAGAAGCGAAAAAATCAAGCCACCAACAGATGCTGTGCGACAGACAGCCAGCCACACGCTTTTCCGATCGATCTCTGATGGGTTTTGTGATCGTGATCACCTCACGGGGTGGTACATTGTTGTACCAATTGCGCCAGTGAGTCAGCACAAAGGAAGTCGTTTGTAAAATCGTTCGTGTACCGTCCTCGTCATGCTGCGAATTGTCTAACGGATTTGTCGATCGAGAGCCCTCTTGCGGTGCGGTTGTGGTTTTGCCGGCTGGATCTTGTGAAATTGAGCCACCAACAAACGAAAGAAGGCGACGAAGTAATTCAATTGAACTCGGCTTACCTAACGGTGTCTCTTTTTTTTTGGGAGGGTAAATCCACCACAGTGTTATGGTATTTATCAAATTAAGGTACGAAAAAGGGGAGAACGAGAAAAAAAAATCCGGGCAGGTTACAAACGCCAATGAATCATCCACGACCACCGATACACCCCACAGAAGGGTGTTTGGGTTTTCTGGCAAAGATCACCGCCGCCGCTGCAGTAGATCACCCACAATTTCCATGCTCCAATTTATCGTTTAGTGTCGAACGGGGTAGCCAAATTACCAAAACACTTTTCGACCAATCGAACGCAAAACGATTGCATAACTTTAATCCGCACCGAAACGCTAATTGGGCTAATTATAGTAAGCTACATTGCTTCGGATTGTTGGATTTTCAAGTGAAATAAATAGAATTTTGCTAACAGAAACAGAGTAACATTTCAACAGCACATAAATTAACCCGCCAGATACAGTAATTCCATCGCTAACTGTAGCGTTTGCTCCGGGTTGGGAAATCCGTAAACTTTTGCTTTACGGTGCGCTATAATTATGGCAAGCACCCGAACGCAGGCAATCGAACAACCATAAAGATTTTATCAGCGGGTTTTATTTTCTTGGATTTGCAAATGTGCACACACACACACACACACACGGACGGACAAAGGAAAAAGACAAACTTCAATGTGGCGTGTTACGCGAACTCGATCGCTGTTTTATATAATGGGAACCGTCAACGGTTCGTTTAGCACAAAACCGTACGCGCTTATACGAGGGAAAAACAGTGAGTAAATGTAAATTAAATCACTCTCTCCATATCTCTCGCTACATTTTAACACCAGCGTAAGGGCTCGAATGTCTCCTCAGCTTATCTAAGGGTCAGATGAAACTCTCTTTATCCGCTTCAACAGTGAAAAACGGGCCGAGATATGTATGTTTAAAATAGCTCCCATTTTTTCCACCGAGAAGGAGGAATAATGAACAGAAAAATGACCGGAAGACGATTTTATGCGATGGTGGTGTACGAAGCGGAAAAAACTCGGAGGAGAATGGGGGGGGCCGGCACAACAATATTTTGTAGAAATATAAAATAACAACAATAACGAAACGGCTAAGCGCGAAATAAATACCGTATGCCCCCCGCTCATCAACGCCGTGGACTTCACGGTGTAAAGCACAGTCCACCGGCCCCTGCATCTCCTTCTTCTTCTTCTTCTTCTTTATCCCCTAACCAGGGGGTGGTGATTTCACCCGCACTCAAAACTCGGCAAAGTGAAGACGCGGACAGCTGGCTCGTCCTCTGCTCGGCGAGGATGATGACTCAACTGGTTGCCTGTTTTTATTTTTATAGCTGGACTCGGCGCTCTACGGTGTAGTTCCGCTTTGGCGTACCGTACCGAGCAACTTTCGCCCACCGAACTGTCCGTTTCTGACGTTCGGAACTGGCAAAAGCACACCCCAAATCAATCGTCCAAGACGGAGGAGAGATGATGTGATGGTGTGTTGAATCGATCGTACCAAAGCAGGTTCAGAAAAGAGCGAGCGGTTCTACTAAAGTAAGTTCAAGATCCAGTGACTCAGACAGACACACACTCGTGTGTTAACACACGATAACGTGGCAAAACATTTAATTTCTATCAACATACAAATAACAGCACCTTGTTGCACCTTATCTTATCACGCTTTTTTTGTGACACGAGATAAAGCCACGACCACTTACAAGATACGGCCAGCAATATTGCACGTTTGATGCCACATTTAATTCACAACTTGACTCGACGGTACACACACACGCTCAATCGATCCGAAATGCGCCGTAGTTCAATGTCAACCCATTTGGAATGATAGAACCGCTGTTTGACTCCACACGAGCTCTGAGGCTGATGATTAAGTAATGGCGACAACCGAGCCAGGCCAATGGACGCCTCGTGTACAGCTCATCAGCCCAGTATCGTTGATGCCTTCCCGGACGAGTGAGTTGACCACGAAAGCGAAAAGATCTCCTCGTAACGATTACAACCTCTGTGTCTCCCTGTCGAGGTAGGGAGAAGATGCATATCTAACGATCGATAAACTTTATAAACCAACAAGGAACATTGAAGTTTAGCTTTAAAAAATGGCTGATGAGTTGCGCTACATTCTGATGGACGGAGGGGACGTTCGTTCCTCGGGGTCGGTGCCATCTGAACGGTAATTTCCGTTTTAATCCAAACGATTGCTTCCTGGACGAATAATTTAGTGCACCTTAGTGCGCTGTCAGGCACGCCACCGTCGAGATATGGGGGGGGGGCGTTAATAATTTGGGATATTTATGGTTGGTTAGTTTAAGTTTTACAGCCCACCTCCCCGAGAAAAAAAAACCGGCTTCAAGAATTGAATTTAAGGTGCATTTTTGCTGTGGTGTTTTCATGACAATTCTCTTCTTGGGAGGCCTTCAAAAATCGATCGGCATGCATTGGCAAGCGCTGACCCAGTTTCGAAGGAAAATTGCATGAGCCCCTGGTGGAAAGGTTTTGATAACATCCGAGCCCCATTTTCCGGAGGGAGCACCATTGCAGGCAGACCCCGAGAGAACTAGTAACTCGGGGGAGCGTACGCGTCGAATGCCGCATAACCCGAAGGCATGAAATTGAAACTTCAAATGGTCAATAAACAGCCGAAAAAAAAAAAAAAGGAAAAACAATCCACAAAACCTCCTAAAAGGGAAGTGATAATGACGGTGCCGATGAACGAAATCGAATATATTGAAAGGTTCGGTAGGCGTTTGGTGAAGCTTGAAAATAATACCGAATGACCAACAGCAACAACCGCACCGAAAGTAAAACCAAAAACCCCCAGCTCCGCGGAAAGTCAATTTCCCTCAATTGAGAGACCTTCGAAAAATTCGATTGTCTTACGCGCGGCTAGGCTGCGGTTAGTCTTATTGCCTATTGGACGCGCTAGTTAGCGAGTGGTTACGAACCTCCAAACTGTTGACCTCAACACACTAGTTGCTTTGGGAGTTAGCAGCAGCACCACCAGCAGGTGACATCGAATGGGCTGCAAACGATCGAATTTTCACCTTAGCTGAAAATGCTTCATACGCGCACCGAATAAACCGGGTGAGCTTAATTAGTTGTTTTTAATACAAACTTTGATTAAGCTGCACTTTCAATTGCACGAAACGAAAGGAGCATTTGTTTCTGTTTGCTTTCGTTTCAGTCGGCTTTTACTTCTCTGCCTCAAGTTTCGAGCCTCATTTCGCACAATAGAAGTGTTAATTTACCTCATCTTTCCCATCCGACGGCGAGGTGGCTTTTGATGCTACCGAATACTCTTACTCTTTTTTATCACTCAACTTCACCCAATTGCTTTCAACGATGGGACCAATAAATCGCCCATCAATATTTAATAAACCCAGCTACAGACAGTGTCACGAACGGGCCACACAGCTAAGGTAAAACATCGAAAACAAACGGTGATCGTGGAATTGTTTTCCGTATGATTAATTTGGCTCTTTTTATCGGGCTGTGTGTTTGGCGACACACGAGTGTTTTGTTTTGGACGCGTCACACTGATCCCCTCCACCGAAGTCCTCGGGCGGAAAGTTTCCAAACTTTGGTCAGCTGAGGCCAAGGACGCAGTATTCCATTCGTCCTCTTTCCGACCGTGGCCGAGCAGCACATGCGTCCGGTAATGCCGTCCGGTAATAATGCCCTCGAACACCAAAAAAACTTCCAACGACAAAACCTACCCTTAAGGCGCGGGCCTCCGCAATTGGTCACAAAATTACACCGTTACACACACACACTCATAACTCCACGAAGAGCATGGAAAAGTCATGAAATTTTCATCGTTACACACACGTAACGCAAGACCAATGCGTCAGCGCTGGATTGGACGCATCGGTGAGAAGCTTTCGCCTCGACGCATCTTCGAAAGTGATGCACCGAGTGGTAGTGGTTTAATGGTAGACGATGTAGACGTCGCCAGCGGAGTTGTCGAGCAAGGGACCTCTGCATCTATGAGGACTTGTGCGCTTTGAGATCTTTTCGTTCAAGAGATCGGTTAGAACAATGGTGACCTCATGAAATCGTCTTTCAAGATACCTCGTAGTCCAAGGGATCTCACTGTGACATACTGTTACCAGGAGACTTCACCATCCAAGGAGTCTCTACGTCTATTCCGATCTATATCTGTCAAGAGACCTTCGTGTATACCTTCCAACGAATCTCACTCATACCTCATACCTCATAGAGTTCTTCGTCTAGAAGGACATGTATGCTAAAAAACCTCTCCTGAGTCCTCAGGATATCTCCGTGCTCGTCGCCTATTGGGGCTCACTTTGCAAAAGACTACGTAATCGAAGAGGTCTCAATATCCAAAGGACCTCTAAATCTGCCAAGAAACGTTATCGTCTAAAGGTCTAACTGTCGTCCACCGAAACTAGTCTTTTAAGAGATCTCAAGGATCAAGCGTCCTTGTCATCTAAGCAATCTCTTCCCTTATGGTACTTCCTCTACAAATAGACCTCGTAGTACAAGGGGTCTCACCGATAGTCTATGGGACTTCCAACAACATGGCCTAGGAGTCCAAGAAATCTCTCCATCAAAAGGATCTTGTTGTTCAAGACCAGGCAAAACATTCCACCATCTTTCAAATGTGTTACAAAGTTTTGTGAAGTCATTCCATTCGTCACAATGCTACTGATGCCACTGGATGTACCCTTGCATCAAGACACCGCCCAAACCGCACGCCTCGACACCTCACCAGTGCATGAAATGTACAAATCACTCTATATACGTTCCCTTTAGCGCACATTTCATCATTTTCCATCGCTCGTTTCGTTGGCACAGATGATTTTCCGAGCTCAATTTTGTCGGTTGCCAAACGTGCCACTAATCCAACAACAAAGCACCCTGGTGGATCATGCCCATCGAAGGCGCCTAGTCTTTCGTTCCAGCCAAAGCTTTTCTCCGGCGCACAATGTATGTCGGCGGGTTTTTTTAGCGATACGAGACGACACATTCAATCACGTTCTTGGGGCCAGCTGCACCTGACCATCCTGGGTAGGTGCTGAAGTATTATTTACAAAAGGAAAAGGTTCCCTGCTGGGTGCAATTGGCACACTTTATGCGTTTTAGCACCACCGGCCAACTACTGTCGAAACTGATCCCAGTCGGACGGATCGGGGATTTGCGCCACACATCAAAACAACCACATTGCCACCGTGGTGAAGGTGGTTGGACTTGTTTTTGCTTTTCGGTTAATAATTCATCCCTTAATTGTGCGTCCACCGTTTTGCGCTGACCATTCCATTAAAGGGCACCAAACACGCCAACCGAACTTCTTGCGGAACAGTTCTTCGTATTGCAGGAAATTCCCTCACTCCCTGGTGGTGGATACGCGCCTAGTAATGTAGCGTTTGCATGTTTGGCCGGGGTTCTGTTTGTCTTGCCTTGCCACCACTCCCCGGTACACTCTCCGCTTCGTCCTCTCGGTCGTGTGGGGAATGAATTTATCGATCAAATGGTGGTTGGTTCCACACGTTTTGTAGGCCCACATACAACGGTAGGGCAAGGTTGTTCCGGCAAGACTTCCCAACACTGCGTTGTAAACACTCGGAGACACGACCAAACGAAGGATGTGCATTTTCCAATTCCTTCACCGTGTGTATTCCGACCGTGCGTGCGTGCGTGCTTCTTTTCTTGCAGGCATTTAATTTCTCCATCAACACCATTTTTCTTTTTCTTTCCATTCATCCATTTTTCGGACGTTGCGTTTTGCGCCCGTTCTCTGTGAGTTTGCACACACGGTTAAGTGAATTTTCCGTTGTTTTCCCCCGTCTTTTGTACCATGTTTCCACAGACGCGCGCGCGCTCGTACACCTTGAAGCTTCACAATCGATTTTCGGGTTCACTGTATTTGCCAAATAACATCGTTCCCCAATTGATCGTGACCACTGAACGGTGCTTCATGTGGTGTTTGAGAGAGAGAGAGAGAGAGAGAGAGAGCTGGCAAGAAAGAGTACGAAGGAAGGGCAACATGTTTGGAGGTTGGTCACTTCCTTTTTGTGTTATGTTGCTGCTGTTGTTTTGTTGCTAATCTATTTAATTGGCCCACGCGATGAACGATTGAGAAAAGGTGGTTTTGCCCCCCCCCCCAAAATGGCGTGTATTCGAACCGCAACACACATACACACATACACGTCATAATACACACAACAGTAAACCACGCACCGAGCACCGAGCGAGGGCGAACGAAAGAAAGAAAGCGAAATGTTATTGTGCCCCAAAAGCGTCAAACGATTCGAAAAAGAAGCAGCAGCAGACAAACGCATCTTTTGCGTGATATGATGGTGGTAGTAGTGGTGGCTGTGGCTATATCGATCTTCGCCTCAAGGCAGCCTCCTCGATCGAACCGATCAAACACGCGCTGGATCGATTTTAGCCTGCGGTTTATCATAACAAAAGTGGGTCGCGCAATCGAAAGAAATTCGATCATCAAACCGAACACTTATGGCACATATTTACACACACAAACAAACACAAACACACGCAGACAAACACATACACACAGACACAGAAACAAAACGAGTTGTGAAAAGCACATCTGCATGATCGACAAACGGGCACCGGAAAGACACTTGCGTGAAGATGACGTTTTTGGCATGAATTGGGAAGGAAATCGATGACGTTAGGGTGTTATGAGCGTATTGTTACTACTGACAATGCAATTTCTTTCCTTGTCCCCCAGGGGGGAGGGGCTTTAACTCCAAAATTTGCAAATCACCTTCAATGTTCTGTATTCTGCAACGGGCACCAAACACTTAGGCACTTGGCCGATACACAATCGGTGGTATCGCGGGGTTCTCGCAGGAGGCTCAGGAAACAAACAGTCAAACACGCTCCTTGGCAACGCGCGATACACAACGCTCTCTGCACGAAAAAAAAAACACGCACACGGACCGGACTGGTAAGGTGGGTGAAGAAAACACGCAAAACCTTCCCCCCCGTGTTATGACTAATCACGCGCACGAACTACAACAACAATAATTCTGAAATACGGACGCTTTGGGCTTCAACGTGCTCCAGCAAAGTCAACTCCGATACTGAGAATGGAGAAACCCGACAACAATACGCAAAGCCCCCGCAACGGTGGCATACGCAAGCTCCCACCACATTCATAGCAACGCACCAGGTGAGTTTACGAGTGTGTGCGAGAGCAAGAGATCGAGAGCGTTGCTGAGAGCGAAATGTGTTCGCTCCGGTGAGATTTGCCGCACGAGCTTTCTCACTACTGCGGATGAGATGAGGCGCCGGCCACGGAATAGGCTGGTGTGCTTTAGTTCCGCATTTCTGCATACTAGTTTTGCACCTTCTTTCTCTCGCTCTCCCTCTCATTTAACTCAAACAGTAATTCTACTACACATCGGATGCTAATGAAGCGACTTCCATAAATTATGCCAACCTTTTCGACGTCTTCTTTGGATAACCAAACGTTGGGGTTCGTCGCTTGTCTCACTTTGTACAAAGAAGACTCCGAAATTCGTTCTTAATGAAGAACAGTGACTACCTCTAATCTTCCTTCCGCAAAAGACCATGACTTTTGTGGGTTCCGTTTTGTGTTCCATCGATCACATGTAGATTTCATCACACTCACACCAAAGTATCCGGCTGACGTCCATCGGCACCGGTGGGACGTACGCGAGAAGCTCTTTGTTTTCACTGAGCACACAGAAAGGTGCACGCGATTGGCGAACGATCCAATTAGCGAAATAGCTTAGTACTCCTACGGATGCGACAATATTTGCCCGTGTGGGACACTCGAACACACGAATACTCTGGACGTCCACCAAAATGGGAACGGAAGAGTGAGCTTAATGTTTTGCTCGGAAGTCACGTCGTTCGTCGCCATGGAGACGAAAAACGTGTCCGTCTGTTTATACTACGGTCTCGGGTCTCGGGCTATGGTAACGGAGTCTCAACTCAGCAGAGTAAAGTTGTTTATTGAATTCCTCAGTTTGTTATTCCCAAAAATACTACCGACTCATTGTATTTTTATCGATCACAAACCTTCAAAAATCCTATCATATTCAATTCTTGTACTACGCTTCATGCTGATGGCTAAATAATCTCATTTCACGGGTGAGCAACTTCGGAGTTCTAAGCCCTAAATAATGTCGATGTTTTGGCTCGAAATTTCATCACACGCGTCAACATCGCGTTCCGTTGTAAATGTTTCCCCAGCCATGCGATAGAGCGCAGGTTCACAAACAACTTCATAGAATCGGTTCTACGTGACCAGGCATAGCTCTCCGGCGGTGTCCAGAAGCCTCCAACAGATGCTGAAAAATGGCTACTCCTACCAAGCGAACGAACGAACGTGCCCATAATGATCGTCGAACACTACAAAGAAAAAACTCGTTTTGGCGAACGTCGGGTGGAATGATGCTGTGGATTGTTCTTTTCCGTCTGTTCTTTAGTGCCGGCGGAAGTGGACGGAAATGGTAGGAAAATGGCTTCCACCACAAAACACTTCAAACTTCATGAGAACACACGCAAAAAAACGCCCTATTGATTGGGCGGTTATGTTGCGGTCGCTGTTACTGTTTCACCTTGAGTGGGAAAACTCAGTGGGGCCATTGACGTGACAACGGGCCCGGGCGCACATTTTCACAGCCCCGATGGTTGAGCGTGAGCATTTGATTTCACGATCACGGGGAAGCTCAGAAGATCAAAAGATCACAACACAGCATTACGCACGATCACCAGCAGACCTTCATCAATCTCCCGATTATAATCGTTTCGTTGCTTCAGCCATTACATGCCAATTCCTCATGTTGTAGCTGGCGTTGGTGCTCCCTTTTGCCCAAATTCATGGCCTCATACCGGTCTGGCGTAACCGCGTGTTCCGTGTGGCCATCTTCATTCATTCCGACACCATGCAATCGTGTCCATCACCACCACCATTACCGTTCGCTGTAAGCATAGAGAGAGAGACTAATCGGTGAATCTACTACTACCATTGTGCGGTGCACGAGAATAGTTACGCAGCCCATTTTGTGTGCCATTTGCGTATGGTGTGCCTGGGCAGCCGTTGTTGACGTTTGGCACGGTGAAATCTGGCATTTCGAAATTCTTTCCGCACATACGAACACGACGGAATCTGGCAGGCAGACATTGTTTGCGTTGACACCTACGTACGGATGGTGGTACGGAAGAACGACCAAAAAAAAAAACAGTGCGCCATAGTTGATTGTTTTCTCTTTTTTTTTCATGTACGGAACAGAAATGTTTCACTTTTCCCAGCGACAGCGATGCAAACAAAAGCCACCGGGGAAGAGGCAAATGACATTTTCATTTCTAAACCGATGTCCCATTAGTTCTATACAACTGTTACATTGCCCTCTTGGTTGCAACGAAAAGGAAATTCACAAAAAGTGTTTTCCATTCATGCTTTTTTTGTTTGTCTATTTGAATATGTTTATAGAATTGCTGGTGACGTCTAAAAATCGATTGGAAAAACTTCCTTTACGGCTGCACAAAGCAACTGATTTTAAGACATGTTTATACAAATGAACCTAAGTCCACTGAGACCTGATCAATTCACCTAACGATCGTTTCTTGTCTCATGTCTTTTAAGAACAGAGCAGCCTAGACTAGAAAATAGGTTTGATTCTATCGGCGATGATGTTAAGATGATGAGGCCTTCCTAACATCAGTCTAGAGAGGCTGTCACAACATCTTCTCTCTTGTAAGGAGTCCAATGTCTTGCCTCTCGACAGCCTATTAAGTCTTCAAAAGGTAGTAGAAGCATCTGCAAGAACTTTTGTGAGTCTTTAACGTCCCGTAGTTTGGGTATTCCAGGGTTACAGCATCCGTTTATCTAATGAAGATCATCCTGGACAAAATGGACAATATTATTCAAATTCCTCAAGTACAAGTCGACCATGTCAATTTGGATCAAACTCAGTGTTTAGGTTGAAGTTGAGCAGCTTCGTCTGACAGGTGAGCTGGTACATAACCTTGTCACTGTGGAGATAAGAATTAACTTCAGTTTTTTCTTCAATCTTATTGGACATCTTGCGGTATTTAATCACGTCATAAAGAGATGTAGAATTTTGACAGGACTTTGCCGAGAGCATGAACTTCAATTGGAGTATATCTTCTTGAAGATAGTATTCGAGCTTATCCATTGAGTACGTCATCGTCATCCCAATGTTAGTCCCAATGTTAGTATTCAACGCACACATTACAAAATACGAATGACAACATTTAAAGTTAACATTAACAGCCAAGCCAAGATTTCCTGGTCATTAGCCAACGCTTTGAGGCTGGAGCGTTCTTCCAGAAGATGGCCTCTTAATGCGTTTCTAATTGTTTGTCCCAAATTGCTCACCAGCTCCAGCTGGATGCGTGCTAAACCTAATGCTTCAAACACCGTTTCCATCACGAAAATCATACGGTACGTTGACTGGGAGCATTTAATGGTGTGGTATTTGGGGGAAGTTTTTTTCTACGCACAAACCGCAAAAAACCAAACACAAGCGATTACACAAGCAGGAAGCAAACACTTTTGGACGCTTTATCACCACCAGGGTTGGCTACATATTGCACGCTGGTCTGGTACGGTTTTACGCCAATCGATTATTTACGATTAATTGAATCAACGAGGTGTTTGTGTAATGCTTCACGGGATGGCCCAACGATCACACACAGACACCCAGCACATTGCACACAAAAAAAAAACACCAAAAGGTACCGGAGATTCATTCGTCCGATCTCTCGTCTCAGGCTTGGGTTCGTTACTGTTGCACATCCATCCATCTTGCTGACCACCATTATGCAACTGTTGCCAAATTAGCATTAGACTCAACATCACTCATTTGCATGCAATTGGAACCCCCAGGCTCCGCGAACCGCGACTCGCGCGAATACGCAAAGCGCCCACAAACGAATCATAAATTAATGTTTTACACCACCAACAAACAAGCCACCCGAGCATCTTCATCCAGCTTCCGTTGGAAGGTTTTTTTTGATCAGAGCAGAGGTCATCAGCGCTGTAGATGGAAAAATATGCATGTTCACATCACCATCGTCCATCAGCATCAACACCCGTCCGGCCAACAATGCCAACTGTTTGCAACGCAAGCACCAAACCAAATCGCAGACACATAACCAACAAACAACTCCATCAACCGGTAACCTCGGGGATCACAGCCTCTCTGGCCACCCACTCTGTGTGGCACGCCTAGAAGTTGCATACGTGGGATCGATCGTAATTTCACCTTCCAAAACTTTGCAAGTGCAAGTGAGAAATCAATCGTTGCGGTCAATACATGCGCCGGAAGGTCGTCTAGAAATGAAATTTCATTCACCTTTGAAGCGTGTTTGTCCTCACCCTTGGTTAGGCGATGTAATTCGATTAAGTTTGACCATATCCTTGGTGTCTGATCGGTCCACCGAGGGGGAAGACAAAGCTGTGCAACCTTTGGGGGACATTAAAGCGCTTAAATATGGTCACAAACTAACAGACTATGACTATTAAACTAGCTCAAGATCGAGACTTTGTAACACCGTACGGTGGATTAAACTTGAAAAATATTGTTGTGCAGGAAGGTCTTACATTTCATGCATTTTATATAAAAGGGATGTAATCCGTTCAACTCCAACCAGAAGCGGCCTTAAAAAAATTAAACAAACATATCGAATAGCAGTTAATATTGCAGCTAACTATTCGGATTAATGATTGATCATCTGGAAAGCAAGAGACGAAGAAGAATGAGGAATTCTTAACAATTATACGCTTCACAATTAACTTAAACATCCAATGATCGAACATATCTGGCGTTGTTTTACTATTAATCCAAATGGGTACAAGCCTTCAACAAGTCATTCGCTCTGTAAAGTCATCGTTTCAACTGTGTGTTGTTCGCGAACAATCGAGGAAACAGTGTCCATAGCTTTCAACAACCTCAACGACTCTTGTTTCCAGAGATCCAGAGACAAAGACTACTTCATGTTTTTCATCTCGAGGTCTCTTCGACAATAAGACCCAGTGAACGACGATAGAGACCTCGTCTCAAGGTCTTAACAAGCTCTTCTGAACACTGGGTTAGTTTCTTTTGAATTTCGGCTTCTGAGCTCGTTATTTTATATATTATTCTAAATATTTAAAGAAGTTCTTCTAACGAGGTGATTGGTTGGACTTGAGTTTGTTTAATTTTATTTTCTACTCTTATATTTCTTATCTTATAACTTCTCAAAACTTCATTCGGACTGTTAATTAAACATAAAGAATACATTAACTTTTCCCATTCTCTCTGGAGTGGATGTGTGAGTGCTCCAAGAACTCTTGCACTTTGCACTAATTTTTATTGCCCAGCTTATAATAGCTTTCAAGATAAAAATCCTTCTTCACACACATTTCGTATTGTATTAGTACTGTGCTTTTTTGGGATGGGCTGCTAATGCCCCCACGCTGCTTAATTACCAGGAAATAGACTCGAGTCAAACCACACACACACCACCCAGCTTGATAGTGCCAATCTTCCAATTAACCTTTTTCTTTCGTTTGTCTGTTT
>KZ062125.1:0-41576 GCA_002091835.1 Anopheles maculatus
AGCAAGACAGCATTAAAGGAAAGCATCAATACGTACGAAAGGGAGGTTGACGCTTCTTGGTGGAAAGGTAGCAACAGCTACAGACAACAAGACAACAAGAAAAAATAAACTACGCGCGTTTCTTGAAGCGTTTTTGTAAGGAATCCCACTGGCTCGTAACGAAAGTAACGAAACCGATAAGGAAAAACGGGCCGTAGTTTTTCCCCCTTTGACGGTTGATTGTTTGCGCCCGGCTCTTGACATTTGAGGCGGGGTAGTGTGGGTAGAGCGCGTGGAAGGGGGGGTAAAAATACATTTGTTGATCGTAAAAACGCTCCCGCTACAAATCAGTCTCAGTCGCCTACGGGGCGGTTACAAGTGGGCGGCTTGGGTGCTGATGCTTGTTGTTTCCCTTTTTCCCGCCTCCATTTCGAGCTGCTTCCTGAGTCGTGTGATGGGCACGGAATATTTGTTGGGAAGCACTAATGGGCAACCATTTACCGGGAGTACATGGAAAAGCCACCTCCGAAATAGCGCGTCACAGTCGCACGGTGACGCTGGAGTTGGTGACAAAACATTAAGGACTTGGGCTTCCCCCTATTAGTGTGCTGACACACACCAGCTACCCTCGACTGTGTGGTCGAATACCTTGGACGAATGGATGGAGCTCGGCTGGTCAGTGAGAAATCTAGAATCGAATCCCCGGATGGGGGGCAATGGACTTTGGAGATTTATCTAGCCAGCCAGCCAGCCAATGCTCACTATCTTATGTCGGCTAGCTGCTTTTTCCTGGTGGGTCAATTCCTTCCGGATCTCGGGCTTCTTCGAGCCGGCCTCGGTTGTTTACTGCGTGCCCGTGACCAAACCCGGATGTGCTTCGGTACGTATTTTCGGTCCATACCGGAACTGTGATAAATAAGCGGCGATAGGCTGCGTACGACACGGCGCTGGATAAGCAGAAGACAAAACAAAGACCAAACCACCCCCCGCAGCAAACCGGACAGAATGTTGATGTATCGTAATTGGCATGTTTTGCTGACAGAAGGTAGTTTTCATGGCGTACTTTGTGGCGTGCCATGCTTAGGGTGCCGGGTGCTTTTCGTGAGCTTTTGAGTGGTAAATTGAATTTCACCAGCACCAGAGTCCGGGTGAGTTGTGCGGGAAAGTTGTGCCAAGTGGCTCGGTGTTGGGGGGTTTTATGTTTGCCTCATCCAAAATGTGGACGCCAAAGTGAAAACTGCACCCGGCATCCCTTAAGTGCAGCGTTACTTTGTGAAGTTGGTGTGTCGGTACATCAGGTGGTTGTGTTTTGAGTTTTTTTTTCTGCAGACACCCGAACAGCTTACCTTCCATGCTGATGGTAGACTTTTGCAAGGGATGCAACCGGTCAAGGGCATGATTGGCCCGAAAAAGGGTGGTTTTGTGCAGTGTTTTTAATTTAATCAAGGCACTAGCGTGACATGACGTTTGATGAAGCTTTCCGGATGGATTGATCGTGTTTGCCGATGGTAGTTTGAGCATTCCTTTGGGGGTTTTAATCACGTCAACGTAAGTTCGTTTTGTAATTTCCAGTGTAAAAGTTTTCAACCAGTGTTTATATAGGCTATAATGGCAATTAAAATCCTTTCTTGGAAAGCATTTCAGTTTGACGTCTGACAAGGTGTATCCTTGGAACAAGGTGAAACTAGATAACAAAACACTGGAACACTAGATAAAATCCGGAGCTTTAAGCTTAAGGAAGCTCATTAATTGCGTTTGAAATTCTACATAATCTCACAAGATTTTGATTGTTCTTTCCTGCTAAGTGAGAATTAAACGCTTGATGAGATGCAGAAGCATTTAAATTAAGTCTTAATAGCCAATACGATTAAACTTACTCGGAAAATCTAATCTGCTTAATGAGGAAGTTATCGTCATTGACATTTACCAATACTAAGCTCTGTTCATCCACAATTTTTTACAATCCGTAGTGAAAGTTCTAGAAATCTTGTACTGGTAAAGTTAGCATCATGTATCCTCATTTTTACCTAAAATTTTATGACATACGGGATCGTGTGGCTCTTCCTTATACGTGAAATGATTTTTTTTTGTCATATTGAACACGTGATATCTAATGCAGCAGCATTTGAGTACAAACACTACTTGTGTCCAAAACAAGGCATACTCTACAATATATTGAGCATGAGAAATTGATGCGGAACTTTATAGGAGCTCTATAATCTATAAGAATTTGTAAAGAACCATTGGATCAGTATCAGAATTACGTACGACCAAAAGGTTAATAATACTTGGAGATCAGGTTACAGAAGAGAATTTGACATGTTACAGTGTTTTGCATCCTCACTGGATGGTTCCACTATTTAGACAAGGTACAGCAATCCGATTCATGCGAGAAAAAAAGAACTCAAGGTGTCGTTCACAGGACAACAGGGTTGTTTTTCATGAGAATCACCTTCAAATTAAATCAAGGAAACTAATAATGGTGCCATGATCAAAACTTACTCATTGGCTAGGGACATCTAGTCCGGCTTGTTTTGCACTGGGAGCTCTCAACTTTGATGATACGGTGCTGAACTAGACCGAACTAGACCGAACCTTGACTGAAGGCTCAGTGGGTATAACTCATAACAGCATAACTTGGATGTCTTGTTTATCATGCATGAGACCGTAAGTGTCTGACGATTTTTTCCGCTTTAAAGTCTCGTTTGATTCTTCACGTAGCAGAGAGTTATGCTTGTTCAGACCCATATTAGTCTTAAAAGCAATATTCTCATCACACAATCTGTCTTTATTAAACCCCTCCGTTCCTGCCTACCATTGATCGCAGGCAGTATTCATCATCATCATCGGCAAACGTGTCAATGGAAACAAGCGCCCATCTCCCAAAACCACGTCCAAACGCTGTTCCGCTCCGTACACCGGTCGGTTGGCAGCGCAACCTGCCACTTAATTTGCAATTATAATCATTATTCAAACGGCCACCATCGGCGAACCGATTTTCCCGAACCGATTGATAATCATTTTCCAATCACAGGTACGCACAGGTTGTTCCGCGCCGTTGTAAGTGGAAATTGATTTGAAACGCGGTGACCGACCGTAACGGGCGTTAGGATCGATCCCCGTGTACAATTGGGATAATTGAGTTGTAACGCGTCATGTTCGTCATGCTCTTGACCTCTTCGGTTCACGGTGTCTGATTAGACTCGGTGTACGCGGTGTACACGCTGGGAACGACTGCCGGGAAACTCCGGTTATTAGACGCATCAAAGTGATGGTTAAACTCCCGTGTACACGGTTGAGGATTTGTGATAAAATATTCTCCCTTTGTAGGGGTTGGAAGAGGAGGAGGAGACTTAACAGGGGGGAAAGGTCTCGGTTCTTTGGGTTCTTTTGTTAAGAACCCAACAATCGTTCCGAGTCGCCGAACGCATTCAATCAAATGACGCGTAGGATCAAAGCCGTTTCTGCCCAACAACAAGAACCAATAAACGGAATCGACCGTCACGACAATGTGACAATGGTGAATGGGGCGAGAGAGAAAGAGAAGGAGGACTTGTGTTTGTTCACCAGCCAGTTCCGTGGAAGGTTCTAAGGGACCGCGAGTGTGAAAAAGGAACCGGTTTTCCGGGGGCAGCAAACAGCACACTGGACGCACCAAGAATCTACAAGTGATTCGAGCGTCGAGCTTTCCCATCGATCGAATGATGGCTGAACGAGCTGTAATTTCCTCTTCTTGCCTCGAGACCCGAAAACTCGCGGGGGTAGGCCATCTGCTTTCTTCGTCCGCACCGGGCATCCAAATTGAGTATTCAATTATGGGTTCGGCGATGCGGCGAAATGGACATGGAACCGCACCATCAAAAGGAAGTCATCATCGGCGTAAGGCGCAAGGCAGCGCGATAGCGTGCCGGAGCATAATCGCGAAATCAACGAACGAAGTAGTACTTTGCCGAGCGAATTAAACACTTGACTTCACTTGCGGGCGCGTGGTTGCGACCGCGTCCTCTCCAACACTCGCTCTCTCTCTCTCTCTCTATCTGTCCCATCGCAAAAGGTCACATTCGGGGTCGAAGTTTTCGCCCGTGGAACCACCCGGTTGAAGTGGTGCGCTCGTGGGAAACCATGACTTGGCAACAAAAATTATGAATTATGATCGTGGGAAATGAAGGAGAACGAACTGTTTGCGGGGATGGTTCGAGTGGGTGTAAACGGACGTAATGGGGCGAAGGTGGAGGAAATCTTCATCTTCCCGGTGGTTTGGATTTTCACAAAACGACGTTTGTTTGCCACTTTTTGCCAGCCGGCAATCATCGGCAGTCTTGGGCCCGGGCTTGACGCTAATGTAGAAAAGTTCAGTAAAGTGTAATAAGAGCGATAAGATAAAGGGAACGATTGTGGTTACGCTTTTCCGCGGGGTAAACACGACCGCGCCACACAAATACTTGTTGAGTTACATTCGGGGCGCGTATCGGGGCGGTTGTTTACCACTGGCTAACATTAAATAAAATGTGTTGTTTAAGGTTTAAATAAATAGTGGCGAGTGTTAAGTGTGAATCGTTGAAGGAATAGATCATATTATTGTAGATTTTTTCCTTATGAGTTTCTGGGCTTTAAGGTCTTTATCCTAGTTTCGACTGTTTCTTGGTAGCTGTGTTCATTTATGTTCATTTCAGTTCATTCTAGTGTCAAAAATAACTAAATTTTAGAAATTCACTCTTAGGTTGACTAATGTACAGCAAATTGATCTGTATGTCAGTGGAATTTTCAATCTAGTATTTGCGTTTTGAAGACAAATTTTGAAGGTTTTTAGTAAACAATATTTTTTTTAGCAAGACAATCACTCAACTTGATCGTAAATGAAGGTATTTATAATTTTATTTATGATTGATCCTTAAGCTTATTGGGTAGCTGTTTTATTTCGTAAAAATCTCAAAAATATACAGTGTAAACGCTTGAGAATGACAAACAAAACCATCAACTCTTGAGCGTCAAGGTATAAACGTGTTTGTAAGTGGCTTTAACCCTATGACAGGCAACCAATTGGTTATTGTTCTGTTTCTAGGAATCCGATTCACTGGAAATTTGTGAAATTTTTTAGCGGTAAAACTAAATTCAATTCAACGAAATTTTTGAAAATTTTGTAAAATTTTGTTGAATAGATAAAACCTGGTTTAAGGAATTAATATTCCAAAATCCTGTTCTCAAGGCAACTGAGCTACTCGAGTAGTCAGTAACTTTGGAGGTTTATAACTTTTAAATACGCTATCCGATATCGGCGAAATATTTTAATGATAGTTAGGTAAACTAGTTTGATTTTTTATTATCATAAATTTGTGCCTTAATTTCTAGCCGTTTTTATGTTATGATTTTTCAAAACTGGCAAGATTTTTTCGACAAAATGAAAATAACTTAAAAACGAATTGCTTAAGTGTTTTTCAAAATTTCCGCAATAAAATCCTATTAATAGATGGAAGAAACATGGATTACGAGTCTTTTGTGAATTTTTCAGAAATTTACTTCCAGTTTTTAATGCTCGTTTGTTGTTATATAGTGTAAATTTCGATTAAAGATTCTATTTTAAAGTATGTGTTTGTAATGAAATATTTAATGATTTCTTCTTCTTCTTCGTCTTCTTCTTCTTCTTCTTCTTCCTTTTCTTCTTTTTCTTCTTTTCTTCTTTTTCTTCTTTTTCTTCTTCTTCTTCTTCTTCTTCATCTTCGCCACTCGATAACTTTGAGAGTTCTCGGTCTGTTTCCTTGATTTCTATTTTCTTTGACTTGATTATATCCGTAGCTGGATGGACAGTCTTTCGTGCCAGACAGATGGTCCTGACGGGTTGTTCAACATTCAACAGAGAACTTCGAAGCTAGCATATAATTAAATTGATTTATTTTTCATACCAGACTTTTGTTGTAAAGCTTTTTACACTTTGCATAAAACTTAGCTACCAAACCTAATAAAGAATCGTCCTACTGTTATCATACCCTTCTTTATACTGTTCCCTGAGTAATCGTATCCAACCATCGCACTGTGACAGTCTTTTTGCTAGCATTCTTATACAAAATGGCCTGCATAGCAACATAACGCTTCCACTTTTACGCGCGCCACGTGTATCAAAAGCTCGTTCGTTGTTGCTTTATTGTTGTTATAAGACACTCATTTAATTTTAAATTAATAACAACACACTTGCACAGTTATGCTTTTTCTTTTTTAAAAGAAAATCATAGACCTCCACCAGTGAACGGTCCCCCCCCGTTTGTTTTACTCTTTTTTCTTCCATCCCGGAAAGAAGATTCTTCAAAGCTCGGTGCTTCATTCACCGTAACACCGTAACGTGAAGTAACCACTCGGTGCGAATAAAGTTGTTTTGAATTAAATTAAATCACTTGTACCTTTGAGAAGAAACAATCATAACCAGATACCAGACAGTGGATGGAACAGCAACACACACAAGAAAGAATGCTGAAAACGTGCCAGCGAAAGAAAAAAGAGTCCTTTCGGAAAATTAGATTTTCCTGCTCGTTCGTTTTGGTGAAGGTAAGGGAAAAATTTAATCCAAAGATGAGACACTAAGCGCGCGACGAAGGAAAGAGCGTGGGAGAGCAATTGTCGTGAAAATGAGTGAAAAGTGGGCGAAGAAAATGATGTTGCCGGCGACAGTGAAGCAGCCGAGAAAGGCCGTGCGTACAACGGAATCCATATTTTGCCATCATCAAAACCGGAAGGAAAATTGGGAACGCACATTTCCCCCCCGTGGCTCTGGTGTGTTGGTGGTTTTGGAAACGCTGGCATGGTCGGCTGGAATTTTCCCGTGCAGACGAGCGTACATAATTCTATTGCCTTTTTTAATTTTCGGCACTGTCTGTGCCCGGGGTTTCGGTACCTGGAGCGATTTCTGTCGCAGCGAGCGCAAGAAAAGAAAGCCTGGGAAAAATACAATGGATTCCCTGGGCAAATGGCATTGCTGTGGGGTTTTTTTCCGTCTTACTACTTCTTTCTCCGTGAAAAAAACCCATACTTTGTGTAAGGGAAGAAAATTGAAATGTAACACACAGTCACACTCTCGGACGCGAACCCGGAAAAAGGCAGCACAATCCGGCAGGTGTCTAGCGGTGCGGTAAGCAATTCGTCGAAAGAAGGGAAAATGTTTGTAGTAAAAACCAGTCCAACAAACAACAATTTCTGGTTTTATGCTGATGGGCAGCGAAAAGTGCAAGAATCATCTTCCGGGTAAAAAGCCGGATGACTATTTTAGGCCAATAGCAACAGCGAAAATGATTTCCCCCGAAAAGCGTCTTAACTATTCTTGCTTGCTCGGGTTGCAAAATGCAAGCACAAAAAGAAAAAGCTTTCTTTCAAATACGAATCTCATTTTTACAAGCAAATTTATGATTGAAATCGGTTAATATTCGTTTATGGAGCTTCGTGTACGGCACACGTTAATTAATTCTCTAATTTATAATATCGCTGTTTATAACGTAATCAACACATCACCCATACTGGCGCATGCATCACCACCGGACCCATGAAAAATAATAATAAAATCGTTTAATGAAGAAGCATGAAATTAGCAGAAACATAATAAACCGAAATTACCCCAGCAAAAGCGTTACGCACATCATACAGCTGTGTTTGGCAAGACCCAATGGTTTAGCATCTAATAAAAAACATGTCGTCGTAAAATCCACGCCCACCTACTTCCCATTAATCAACTTAATGCATCTGCAAAGGGGGTCGCTTTTCTTGATAATTTCCTTTAATAACATACTTCCGTCGTTTTTTTGTTTCGGGTTCGGTGAGTTCTTAACACCCTTCTGTTCGGCTTTTCAATCAACCGTGTCGCGAAATGTGATTGGAAGGCAGGTAGTAATGTGTGTCCGTACTACTTAACCCAACTTTACACATAAAAAGTGCATTAAGCCCTTATGGGTGGCTGATATAAACAAGCGCCATGGAGCACTTCTATGCACTTTACCCGGCGTCTGTTTTACTTCGTCTAAATATACCTGCATCACGATAGTAAAAGCGGGCAAAAAGTTTCCCAATGTGTTTTCCGGCTTTTCGATAAAGTAAACTCGTGTGTTGTGCAAGAAAAAAAAGCGAACAAAAAAAACAACAAGCCAATCAGCACAAAGTAAGGAAGCATCATCAGTCACCAGATCCCAGTGGTTGGGAAATTGGAAGGCTGTGTGGAATATATTAACCGTAACATTTCACTTTGCTCCCAGGTCGCAACACAGTCAACAGGGAATACGAATCTATCGCAAATATTTGACAGGATTGGTGTTCGGCTTTCGATCGGTTTTCGGAATCTAGACGCTAGTGGCTCGCGGTGTCTCGGTATGTGTGTCTAAGTGGAACGATAAAAAGCAAGGAAAAACGGAAAGATGAAATGTCAAGCGGCTTTGCCGCAAGGGCCAAACGTTAAACATCAAACTCGTCGCGTAGAAGTCGTTGTACTTGTCACAAAGTAAAACAAACCCCTGTCGTGAAACGTTGACGGTGCCGTTGTAAAAACTTGTCTATCCGGCGCATTTCGCCTAAGGCACTTGTCTCTTGTGTGTGTGTGTTTGTGCCACTGTTTTGGGGGTCGGGAGGAAAAATCATAAACTGTAAAAAAGAACGACCATTTCGCAAAACAGAAAAAGGAAAGCAAAGAATAATCATATTCGCTTCTGGTGTGTGCCTGCTACTACTAGCTAGCACTGTGACTTGTGACATCGGTCTTTAAGAGCATTTTCCAGGGCTTTTTTCTCTCTTCCCGTTCTTCTGCCGGTCGCTGTCACGCTGCTGTTTGGTGACTTGTTTATCGATAAGTAGATTTTTTCGTCAAGGTTTTGTTAAGCGTATCGGGCGCGTGCGTCTCGTGACAGGGCTTCCGCTTTATGTCTCGCGGGAGCAAAGCGGCGGCAACAACGGAACGGAGCACAAATAATGTACATGAGGGCTCGACTGTATGAATAGGAAATCATGTTACACCGAATGCAAAGAAATAGATAATACTAATAGCGATGTTTACATGAAGCTTTTCCGGGCTCGTTCCGGGAGTAAATATGGTGAACGAGTCAGCTCGCGATGTTAATAAACGGTAAGCAGCGAAACGTTAAAACAATTTCTTATCAGTTGTGTTTTTCTCGTTTGGTTGTGTGTTACGATTTGTTTGCACATAATCTTAAATGGTTTACACATATATACAACATAAACATCGGATTGCGTGACAGGTAGGCGAGCTCCCTCTTAATAAGCAAAAACCCCCCCACGAGTTCCACTTTACACCTTATTGTTGTTGTTGTGGTGGAAAATGCAAAAATGCAGGTGACTTTAGTTGCACCAGCACCAGGCGGAACTGGTGGTCTGGTTCGTGTTAGGTTTTAGTGTTAAGAACTTCGTCGACACCACCTTTTCCATCCTCTACTCATATCATTAGCGGTTGGAGCGAAAATGCGCGTCAGTGCAAATGTGTGCCGTTCCACTCGGGAGCGCATATTAATGGTTTACTTCACCCACCCCCGGGGGCATCCGGCATCCTTTCCATTTAAGTCACATTTGGCTAGCCTTTGGCCTCGTATGTACGCTCCTTCGGTGAAGTACTTTCGCAGGAACTAGCCGTACAAGAGAGTGCCGTTTTATTGCTTCTCGTCGTATGGGTGGCCGAGGGTTTTTATTAGGTTTTGAGTTTAATTAAAATTCATGCCACCACCGCTCCGGTGCACTTGGATGCAGGTGGATAACTCATAACATTACGTTGCTTCGTGCCGACGTTTGGGTCCAGTTTTTCGGTACAGGTACGTTCAGGTCCTGTTATTAGTTTGCACCGTTTCCGTGTGGTGGTTGCTGATTTTAGTACGCTTAAAGTGAGCATGTGCTCGGTACGGCCGGTGTGAGATTATTCAATAATACATGGAGTGAAATTGATGGATAAATTGATTTATACAAGGAGTGCGTGTGTGGCACCTGCGTGGATGAGAACATAAATACTATAACGATTACGTTAGTTTAACAATTATGGTAATGGCATTACACGGACAATTTAGTAAGGGTCTCTTAAACTATGCTTTGGATGAAATAGTTTCTTCTTTAGAGTTTTTCCGTTCAGTGTAAACGAAATTATTATGATTTTTCAACATAACGCAACAGTCAAAATGTTCAAATGCTTTATTAAGAAAATGTGCAAGAACTATATTTTTTAAGGAATGTTTGAATAACTGGAATCAAAATCTCATGGTGCTGTGAAAAACCGATCGAAGAACGTAACACCGGAAGCTAAACAGACAGCTTGAGCTCGATCTATTCTTGGTTGATCCGTGCTAGTCGTTTTATCCGTGTTATTGCTATTTCTATTTCGGGTATAGTCAAATGATGTTGCTGGCCACTTGGTTGCTCGTCAACTTTCGGCATGGCTGGTGGCGGCATGACATCCACCAAACGTCAAACGTGTGTTTGTTTTTGTTTTCATACATCCATAACCAAACTTGGATGTTTTTGTGTGGCTGTTTTGCTTGTTTATAGATATTTTATATAAACTATGAATAATTATCAATAGCAAAGTCCAGAACTACTCGAGTCTTCGATATCGAGTTTGGAGTGGAGAATTCCATCGCTTTTTCCCTGAACTTTTGCGGCAGGAACGTCATCAATCGACCAAGGTGAATATAGAACTGTTGCTGGCAAAAATACAAACTGTAACAAAGTGGCTGGCAACTTTTGAAGCTGTCAAATTCCATACATTTCGCCAGCAACATGCTACCAGCAACTTCATTTGACCATACCCTTACACAAATAAATCGAGAGTAACGTTTCGTCCGAAATATTTTGTTTTAGTATTTTAGTTTTCTTTAGCTTTTCTCTTTGTTATAAAAAATTGTTCAGGGTTTAATGCACCAATGAATAGTTGAGATCATACTCGATTAGTAATAAGACCAAAATCATGGGCAAACTTTTTCATTCAAGAGTTAAATAGTAAAAATAAAAGTATGAAAGAGTTTTTTTTCTCAGGCGCTGCTCTCGCAAATGTCGTTTACGACAACCGACAAAAACAAACGTATGGGGCTGCATGGAGGTGCTCTAGAATAAGTTGTCAAACATCAACGAACATTTGTCGTAATACAAATCGGTTTGTATTTGTTCGTTGACATATCTTCACGCTAGCAATCTTGGTAAAAAACATTGCTTCGGTTGTCAAACATATAGCCAAACCGATCGGTTGTTCTTTCACAGCTTGACCGACAGCTGTATGTTGGCCAACAAATGCTAGAGCACTCATAAGACATGTCGTTGTCGTTTGTCGTAAACGACATTTGTTAGAGCAGCCCCTAAATGACAAAACAGTACACTAAGAAGTCAACACCAAAGTATGAACGGAACTCAATCTTGAGCTGCTCGGTTTATCCGTGTATATCGTTTAATCCGTGTGACATAACATAGTACTTTAACGGCTTTTACGAACTATTTGTAGAGTTAGGTTAGTGCTTAAATTTTTAATTTCAGATAGATCAAGAATTTATAACCTCCAATAATATTACTATTATTTTTTTAAGGAACATTAAGCTCAACATTTAATTCCAGGTAATATGCGAGAGATCTTAAATTAACTTCAGCCTTTTAATTATAACCGCAATAAATTGCTTTCCTTCTTAACAACACCCCAATCGTTTCTTCCTCGTATTCGTTAATGTAATTCGCAACGAATTATTAACTGACAAAGCCCAATACAATACATCATTGCCTGCGCACATCTCAAAACCGATCTTCAAGTGTTAATGATGACCTATAAGGGAAGAATAATGGCCACCGATTGAGAGAGAGAGCACTGCACTTTAAGACATCGAAACAAACGTCTCGAAAGGCCGCTTCGCCGGTAATTGCGGCACTTTGCCACCCTCGACAGCGATGCCGGAGCGCGATAAATTCAATCATTAATTCTAATCCACCGGCACCACCATCCACCAGCACCGGGGTGAAAGTGCTCCCGCGGGAATAATTTCCAAACGGGTGGCGTGGTCGCCGGTGGTGTGGGTCGCACCAACCTGCTAATTTCGACCGGCGAGCAATTTATTGGTCTAATATTTACGCACTTGGGTTTGTGTTTTGGTGGTGGTGGTGGGAGCCGGTCTGAGGGAAGGCTAAGGGTCACGTTCGCTTCACGTAGCCCGAAACATTTCACCGTGTAGCGAATAAACATCAGGGTGAGTGATAAAGATTTTTCCACCCAACACTCGACCAACGCCATGGAGCAGCAGTAGCACCCGAGCCAGAATCCGTTTTTCGGCGAGCGAAACGCCGTCTGCGTCACGCGCTGCGAAACGCCTGCCAGCGGAAGCGAAAATTCGTGCGAATTTGTATTCACCGATGCGTGGCGCAACCTCCCGGTACAATACGCACCAATAAACTTGCAAAACCCGGGTGGGAGTGTACCCGGGCTAGTCTGGGCGGTTCGGTAACGGCGTGGGTTCTCGATAGTGAGATATGGTTTGTTGATGTTGGGGTTTTGCGTGGATTAAAGTGAGAGCGATGGGAAAGCGATGGGATGGATGCTGTGCGTTGCTAATCTTAGCACGGAAGGCTTAGCAGGGTATTGGAACTTTGGACGGCTAGGATAAGGAACAAAGCACGAGAACGAGAGAGAGAGTTTGTGCGAGACTTAATAGTATTAAACCAAGGAACTAATGTATCACGCGTCCATTCCGTTCGCCTGTGTGTTCGTGTTGTGTGTTCTATTTTCGAACTACACTCACCAAACGTGCACTAGATTCGTCGTCTACAGGCGCACAGCAAAACATCACCAATTTCCCTATTTACACTGCAGATCCTTCAGATCGTGCTTCTAAACCGACACTCGCCAAGACAAACAAGCATTTATTTTTTAAAGGGTTTTTAGTGTGTGTGCGATTGCTTTCCGGAACCCACCGGATTTCGTTCCCGGATCGTTATTGGACACACCAATAAACGCCACATTTATATACAGATAGCGTGTCATAAATAATAATTTGCTGCGAGTTTGAGAGTTTTCGCACGCTACTACGCGTCCTTGCACACCGACGAACCACGTTCGCCGGGCGTTGCAGTGGTCCCCCACGAGAAACCCGACCGCTCGCAATACCGAATTTAATAAATAACAACAAAAAAGGCCACTCCCGCTGCAGCCGGATGCAGTCGCTAAGCTAGTTCCGGCCGGCGCTACGAGCGACCGGGCGTCTCCACCACCAGACCGTACTAGGGTGACCGGGCGTCTCCATCGACGATCAAACCGTTGCCGGTACGGTCATGCGAATCTTTTGCACTGCACCGTGGTTTTTCGGTTCGCGTGCTCTCGCTCGTTCGAATGAAATAAAGATAGTATTATAATTGAAAAGGAAATAAATTCAAACTGAACTACAATCACATGCGAACTGGGTCTCCCCCCCCCTCCCTTCCCAGGAAAATCGCAGTGGGTAGTGGGTGGCCGCGTGCTGCATACTCGGTGCATTAGTGCAGAAGTTTATGGTTGAATAATGAAGGAAGTTATCACTCTGGAGCTTTTCCGGGTAAATAATGGATCGGAACGTGGGTGGTGGAAGAATGTTTAAAGGTTAATTTCGTTGAGCTAGAATCGAAGTGGCTTGCTGCGTTAATTATTTGCCATTGCTTTAATGAACTGCGGATAATTGCATTCATACTTTAGCAGGTGTTTCAAGCGTGATAATTGGGGTTTCTTTTTCTTTTATTGCAAATGTAAAATTAAAGCTAAAATAATATAAACCAATGGCTTCACCTCCATAAAAACATCTGTTTCAATAAGCACAACAATGCATCATAAAACATCGTCTACGGTTAAGCGCTGTTCCACGCTAAGCTAAGCTATCAAATCCGCCAAATCTTCCCGGTTCCCATTCCGTCACGTTTTCCCCGCTCTCTCTCTCTCTCTCCGTCACCTCTAGCCCACCCTGTTTTCCTCCGTCTCCCAAACGCTACCCTTTGCGATGATCAACCGCCACGGCCTCGCTAATGACTGACATTCGAGCCTGTCTGGCAGCGGGCCAAGGAAAAGCCTCATTTTTCCGATATTTATCGCCACGCGGTCGCCGTACAATAAATAATTCTACACCATTGTGGGGCAGAGAGGAAGAGAGAGAGAGATAGAGAGAAACGTAATGTGCTTCTGCCGCAACCGATCCTGATTCGATTCCATTCAGCGAGCTTTTCTTGCTTCTATTTTGTACATTCGCTCGCTTTCAATAATAACTCCGTGTATCCGTTTTGTTTTTCCCCGGGCCGAGGTGTAAGATCGGTTTGAGGGTGATTATTTTTTTGCCCCCCCCCCTCTTCCCTCCCGCACCCCTTCATCAGCCCACCTTCTTATCTGAGGACGCCATCTAGTGTGGCCGGAACCGAAACGTTCGGTTCGGTCGTAAATTTCGTCATTTATTAAAACGATTGGAACCGACATCAAATGGGGATGAAATTGATGATTTTCACCCGAAACCGGAAACGGAAACATATAATCGGAGAGAGTGGGAGAGCGAGAAATAGGAAAGAAAAACCCCTTTTTCGGTGCTGGAAACACTGGTTTTGTAGAAGGACATTGTCCAAAACTTTACCATAACCTAACCGACAAGGTGGACAAAATGCAATGCGGGTTACATAACCATCAGGGGCTCTGATGTGCAACCGTGTGGTTGGATGTGTGTGTGTGTTACATCAACGGAATCGCGTCGATGGAAAAATAATCAACTATTATATCCTGAAAATGGTGATTAATTCATACACAAATTGAATCCAATCACGCAACTAATCAATTATATTTCCATCTTCACCTGAGGCCCGTTGGCAAACGAAAAACAAAGCATACACACACGGGCGCAAAAAATAAAAGGGGGTGCACTTTTGGAACGCTCTTATTAGCACCCTTTCCCTTACGGACGGTGCTTATTTGTGTGATCAATTTTGGATTCGGTGGCCGGTCTATTGTTGCCAACAAAGCACCAAACAATGCGTTCGGGTGGCGCCCAGACGTGTTTCGATAGCATGGTTGGGTGCCGTTTACGCTTCCGGTAGAAAAGAAAGGTTGGTGGTGTAGTATTTATGCCACACACACACTCGGGGTTATGCACTGGCAGTGCATAAACAGCTTGTACACGTCTTGTCCTCGTGTATGGGGCCACACGGAAACACACACACACACACACTGTTGATGCCGCTCGTTCGTTCCCGGTTGCAAAATCACACGCATCTGCCCTTATAGGTTTGCGTCAAAAACTTGCACTCGGGGAGGGAACTTGTAGGGCACAATCATGGCGGACACGCATCGTCCGGCACTGGTACCGTAACGTAACACCTTTCTGACAGGCAGCAGCATTGTTTGCTGACAGAATCGTGCAAAAGTTTTATTAAACTAGCTGAAGGGTGCACGTGGAATGCAATTATAAAAAGTGTCATTTAACGTTGAGCAGCCGCTTGCGTGTAGGGGTGTGTGAAAGAGCACCGGTTGAATACGGTTGTTTGCGTTCTAACATTCTCGTGCAGACAAACGAGCTGCTTAGTCGAAATAGTTTACGTAGAGATATGTTAGTGATATAATGCATTTAAAATTGAATTGAATTTGTAAATATCAAACGAGTTTATTACGTTGACTTTAAAATCAATTTTTTTATTTTGCCATTAAGTGGTGCTAGTGGTCGCTAGTTTATGCAATTGGTGTCTAGTTTCTGATATTAAAAGCACTTTTTTGCTCGTAATATAAAGCATCAACTAACTGACAATCGGAAAACTCTTCACCAACTCTTTTTAAACCAATTTTACAAGAAATTCAAAATATTTTCTTAATAACTACACTATATTTGATTGAATATTACAAGGATTGGATTCTTGTTTCTGTCTCTTAACATAATCCTTATAAATATCTAGCAGAATCTGTTCGTGTTTCGTAGAACAGAGTAATCATCGTTAGGTGTTATCCAGATAGCATACTTTAAGGCGCATTTCTCAGTTGAAATTCTAAGGAGCCTAAAATTAGCTGCAGCTTACCGGAAGAAACGTTGTTTATATTATTTGAAGCGTTGTTTTCGCCTAAGCAAATTGTGGTTACATTATTTGAAGTTTTTCTATTTAATATAGCAAGGTTTTTGTGTATTTTTGTTTAGTTTTGTTGATGGAATGTTCAGTCGTTTAATTTCGTTATTGTCGTCGTCAAAAAGTTCACAGAAATTGATGCGTTTTATGTGTGATGATAAATATAAAATTAATATAATTTGACTTTAAACAATAAAATCATAACAAATGAAATAAAGGGTATGTATTTCCTGATTTCAAACATCAAATATATCTCCTTATTGTTAAATCTTAAAAAATGTTCTTCATCGAACATTAAGTTTAAATATTACACATTTAAGAGCCTTCTTTTACCGCGCAGTTTATCAACTATGTCACGATTATGGATTCCTTGAATTTATCCCTTCTAGGCTGCTAAAAATATACATCAAAACCCTTCAACAATTTATTCACACGATTAAGCTGAGCTGGCCACAACATTCACTAACCAGTTTTCTTTGAAAATATTTCTTCCCCCCAAAAACCCGCACCTTGTTGCACCCAATCGTTCATAAACGGATACCGCCCCGTTGTGACTGTGACATCCTGGCTGCCGGTTGTCCCTGTCTGGCCCGTGCCGGTTGCGCTCGCCGATAATAGGATTAAGCCACAGCTTCCCGGAGCCATTTATTTCAACAATTGATACTGACGCACCAACCGTCGCACCGAAATTTATGACTCGAGGGCATCTCTACAAGGCTATCATCGGCGACTCGATCGAGCTGCCGTGCAAAGTAAAGGATCTGGGTAAGTATTGTGTAGTATTGTACATGCCACCATTCTCCTTTCATTTTTCCCATCCTTAGCCACCTCTTCCCTCTCTCCCTCTCGCCGTAAACCACCAAGGGAACGAACCGGGATGTGTCTCCGTTCTGCGAGTGGTGAATTTCTGTAAGCGCCTTGAATGTGCGCTACCCGCACAGCACGTAAATAAGGTTTTCCATGGTTTTCCCCTCTGAACGGGACGCTCGGACGGGTTTTTGCGTACTGCAATCCCACACGGGCCCGTCTGTTTATCGGGCATCCGCTTCACACTGGGCCAGAGAAAACGAAACGAAAACCGCCCGGACTGGACAATCGGTACAGTTTCCCGAGTGAGAACGAGACAATGGCCGATACGGTACCGGTTCTTTGCAATGAATCTTGCAATTCCTGGCTCCAGAATCGAGATATGCAAACAAGCGCAGCACGACCGAACGGTCATCGAGTCTGGTACGAGCCGGGTCTTATGTTAACCCTTCACGTTGGGCTTTAATGCTGTACCAAGCCAGAACAAAGAGCGTCTGATGTGAGGTGTTTTTGGGTTATTAGGAATGAAGACTACAAATTAGGCGATGATTCGTGTTTTGTTTGGGGTTTTACCCACCAGTTTAATGCTTTTCTTTTGGTAAAATATCTTTTAATTAATTTTCAAACTGTACTGTAATAACTTAAAACGTCAAATACAGCGCCATAAGCCATAACATTAAAAAGCAATAAAATTAGAGCTCCTCCATCGAAATGGGGCCCAGTCCAAAGCAGACAAAAGGCTTTAAACGACAAGCACATAATCATTTAAGGGTAGGCAGGATTGCTCCTTTGCCACGTTTCATCAAACAGGGAAAACAGGTAGGCGTACGTCGACCGAGGTGCTTCGTCGATAAGTACTCAATAGCAGACGGTACTTCCAAACCGCACATTTGCCGAACAAACCCCTGGTGTGTGTGTGTGTGAGCATGAGCTTAATATTTGCGCTGTACTTTGTGTTTTTAATAATCTACCTTCAATTGGCCCCCGCAACCAGAGACCGAGAGACAGAGAGAGAGAGAGAGAGAGAGCAAACGCTGGAATCGACAGGCCGCCACAGTACGGTTGCATGCTAATGGTCCTTCGTTTGCTTCCAGTTTTCGATAGCGAGTTCGAGCCTCGTTGTCATTATTGTTATTATATCCTCCACCGCTCCCTCCCTCCCTCCCCATTCTCCTCAGTCTTCCTGTGATCTCCCTACAATCCCGGCAAGCTCCGCAAAGTTGGCTTCTATTTCGTCATGCATAAAACTGTGAAAACAGGCAGTGGTGTAGCGTCGTGCAGAACGACTCGTATGCGACTCGTTTTCCCCCCGAGGGGTGGTTTTGGCACTGCGGTTTTCAGCCAACATATGGCCAACGACGCATCGGACCGGGTTGCTCATGTGCCGCGTTTCTCTTTGTTTCATCCGCCTCCCGCCCAACTAGGTTCGTACGTGCTGCTCTGGCGTCGGGGGACCTCGGTGCTTACGGCAGCTAATTTAATGGTGACACGTGATCCAAGATTCAAGCTGGTCGAGGGCTACAACCTGCAGATAGCGAACGTGAAAATCCAGGACGCCGGTGATTATATTTGTCAGATCGGTGATAACGAAAGCCGGGATCAGGTCCACACGCTGGAAATATTGGGTAAGTTTCGCAGTTTCGCAGGGCCGGAATCGATTAGTGCAAGAGAATCAATCCTGATGCTGATGCGCTGCGCTTGAATTGGCGCTGCAAAAACAAACAGCTCGGAACATGACCGTTTCGTCTGGTCATACAGCGTGCAAGCGTCACGTCGTCATCATCGTATCAAATAAACCATCGAGTGTGTCATGTTGTGGTGGCGATGGCAGCCGAAAGCGATACCCGTGTTTGACAGTCGAAGCACGCCAATCATTCAGCAGTAGCAACAGCACCAGCATCGTTGCTGATGCTTGAAAGCGCACTAATCGAATAATGATATTTTCAGTGCCTCCGACAATACGAGTCGTGCCCCAGAATCGACAAATCACGGCCCGGAAGGGTAGCACCGTAACGCTGGAATGCAAAGCATCCGGCAACCCAGTGCCGGCCATCTACTGGCACAAGAAGGTAAGTTCGGGTTCGTTCTTCTCGCAAAATCAGCTAGCATCTTGAGGTCTAGATGCCTGCCGGCAATCTAGAGACAGAAGGCTGTGTAAATGCACGTGCGTTAGTGTGTACATTATCGTGATCCGGTCGGTATGTTGTAAGTTAATGCTGCACGAGTCCAGTATGAGCTGAAGGGAAAAATGAACACCACAATCGGATGCTTCCCATCGATGTTGTATTGAATTTCTATTCAGATAGCTGAATGCACTAGCGTGCATATATTGAGGATGGATTTCGCGGAAGTTTCTACATGGTTTGGTTTGTGTATAGTTGCGGTGAGAGTGCTATTATCTCGTAACATTATGTTGGGGTCTACAATGGTTTTGGTGCGAAACCTAAGACTAAAAGCGTGGAGCTTCTCCCGTCTAATCAGTGTTGAAAATTAACTTTTGTCGTTGTCTTGCCAAGGATGCGATACAGTGTTTGTTACAGACAGCATCATTACAACCTCTTTACGATAAAACACATTTTTCAATTGATTCTTTTTATCTCAATAGACTAAATTTTGAAGTATAAGCTTCAAATTGATGTGAACTGAAGCAAGATTTAATGAATCTTCTACACTTTTTGGATTTTATCCAAAAGATCCAGAATTACTTTAGATCTAAAGATGTTGAATTCTATTTGGAAGTGTATAATAACTGTAAGTATTCCTTACTTCAATTAACTTTAGCAGATTTGAGTGGTCGAATAAAGAAGACCTAAGAGGAGAGTTCATGAAAGTTGTTTGGGTAATTTATTTGGATGAATACTCTCTTCAACAAGCTAAAATTACAAAGGTTATCGGAACATAATGGATGCAAAATGTTGAAAGTCACATCAAACGTTAGGGACGCGTAAAGTGATAGAATCAGAAGAAATAACTATCAAAAACCGTACTCTTCTAATATCTGATTTTGAAAACTAATCAAATCACGATTATCTTTTGTTCGAAGAATTCTAAGTGGCGTTGAGCATCATGATACATTAAGCGGATTCAAAGAATTAAAACCTAATATAGAATTAATCCTTCGAATAGTCTGGTCATCTATTGTCGTCACAAACCGCTTCATGTTCCATAAACATTATTAAATTCAATTTTATTTGCTTTTCTCCACTGCAACAGGACGCATTCAGCGGATCGTCTCACCTGTCGGAAAGTCCAACACTACTGCTCGAACGCGTCGATCGGCATCATGCCGGTGTGTATCAGTGTACCGCCGACAATGGCGTCCGGGAAGCCGTACACGTCGATATCGAAGTAACGGTGCTGTGTAAGTATTTGTCCCACTGCTTTACGCTCAACTGATAAACATGTCCGACGCACTGTCACTGGTACAGTTCAATAATGTTCCGCACGCTGGAAATGGTGCCGGTCACCAGCAGAAATAGACCGAAACAGGCGAGCGTTACATTTTTTACCAGTCGCCACCGTAAGCAGCCGAAATCGTTCGGCCACCGATACACGGTATCGACGACGAGCGGTATCCAGAGGGCTAGTATTGGGTTCAGCACTGCACCGAGCAGTCCCATAAAAGTGCCGAGATGAGGAATTCCACAGGCGGCCGCAATGTTTACTAGTAGCATGGAAAACCGGAGCCCACTCTGGGCTAGGCCGGTCCACTGTTTCGGCACTTTGGTGTGCAATTTCTTCCAGGCAATCTCGGTCGGCACGTAAAAAATCAATCCAATGGAAAACAGTACCGCAACGGCGGACAACACTTGTATGCAGGAGACCAGCCTGTTTTGGGGAGAGAGCAAGAGAGTGAGGAACGATATTATTAGACGAAACACTGGGTTGGGGAAAAAAACGACCGTGTCGATAAGACCGGCCGATCAAATGCAGACACTAGGGCCTAAGGTTGCTTACACGTTTTCGGTGGGGAAGTTGAGTATGATGGAGCTTTCGACGTCATCACCGTACCGGATGTAGCCCACGGCACCGAAGAAGCTGTACAGGATGGCCAGACAGATGTAGTTGAGGTTGACGATGCCGGGACAGCCGAGGTAATGCTGCGGGTGACGCATTTGATTTTCCAGCGGAAATATGAGACACGTTGCGTCCAGCGCGAAGTAGACGATGCTGCAAATTTGACACAATCACAAACAGACTACATTAGGCTAGTGGGACGAACAGAGCGAGAGAGAGAGCGAGAAAAAGACTTCTCTCCTAGGTAGTGTGCTTTAGACAGATGTTGTCTTTTGGAAAAAACACATACACAGCCTGCTCATAACACACTTACCCCATGTATGGTGCGACTGTCGATGCGGTCGGAAACAGGCGTCGGTTTTCCAGCGTCAGTGGCTCTTGAAAGATAAAGATCAGCGAGATGACGATATTGGCGAGTATAAGAAAACCGGCGATGGCCGAAAACGGGACCAGGTACTTGATCTCGCGTATCTGCGTGATGAACAGGATCGGTACACCGACCAGCAGTATGTAGGTCCGGTCGGACCAGTCCCACCCGGTCCGGTAGTTGACCACCTCGCGCAGTGTCGTGCCGACAAACACGATAAACACGACGACCGTTGTCAGCATCAGATACCAATCGATGATGTTCCTGATGCGAAAGGTACGCGTGAAAAACGAGCGTTAGAGTCGTACAAAAAATTCGCTTGGTGCCCTCTACTTACCGTAACGCTGTACCGAGCATCCGTACAGACGGCGAACCTTGGGCACAAGCTTTTTCTACCGTTTCGGCGAATCCAAGCACCGGTATGCGTTCCTTCTTGCATATCTTGTACGACGTGCTGACCTGCAAAATGCGAGCAAGGATTGAGATTGCGGTAGTTTTCGAGCTACGTTGATACTGATTTCGTGTGTTTCGGTTTGGAGATGAAGCATCGGTCTACATACCAAAATGTGCGCACTGTGGGAGCAAAGCATTGCAAAGAAGAACGCACCAAACACGCCAAACACGAGGCCACCGTTTTTGAACGCGTACGGCACGGAAAGGATGCCGATACCGAGGGCTGACTTCATGACGTGCACGAACGTGCCCAGGGTGCTTGAGGAATGGTGGTGGAAGGCGAGAGAGAGAGAGGCAAGGATATCAATTGAACAAAGCGTATAACGGGTAGAGAAGCTTTTGTACTTACGAAGTTGGATTCGGAACATCTCTGTACTTGTGTGGGTCATAAACGCTCGGTGTAATTTGACTGCAATTTGAGTGAAGGAAATTTAGGTTAGACGAGCTGGATTACTCTAAGTGCTGTAGGTAAATTCTCAAGTTTGGCTAAGTAGTTATAGGAGCTGATGATTCGCTCAAACTTTGCTCATAATATTTGCGGATTTTCAATATTTTGTTGTTGGCCGTCGAGAAGGTCATTGGGAGAGTTATTATCTCTTACAAAAATGAGCCCAATCAAGTCCAGTTTTTAGACCTTATCCTTAATCACAAGTCAGGATCACTTCCGGATAAAGTCGACATCTTCTGACAATTTATCTTAGGAAATATGATCAAGAAGCGAGCAGGAGAATCCCCTTAACGGAGTTCTTTCTTCAATTTTTTTGGCACTTTAAATCCTTAAGAGGGTTTAAGAGGGATTGTATGTGACTTAGTTTTATCCGTGTCCAGTCCTGCCTACGGAGAGACGGTCCGGACAACAAAATCTTGCTGTGTGACTCAGTAATCGTCTCTAGAACGTCCGCCATCAGCATTTGCCTCCTTCAGCATTGTCAAAGGTGTCCCTGATTCCTTCATAGTTTGCTCTGAAGCATGAGGTCCAAACTGCGGGTCATTAAGGCCACCAGATCCTCAATTTTCTCGAATACTTTCTGTTTTGTTTAAGAGTTGTGCAGGCTTAGTCAGGTCTAGCGGTGAGTTCATAATCCGTCTTCAGAAGATATTGTTAAGAATCGATTAAGGTTAACTTCTACCCATGAAGATGAAACTGATAATATAGATTAGGTTTCAAACTTAGTTCTTTTACTATATTTGGTTGAAGCCAAGTTAAATCAACTGATAGTGCAGTAGATTTGTCTATGTAAATAAATGGCGTCTTAAGCTCTACCTAGCTCTCCAAAATATGAAAGTGACCTCAAAGGATGTTCATTTTTTGTGACAATAGATAAGACAATAGACAACAGATATGAGAGAGAATATTCGAAGTGTGTGACGCCAATGATAGCCAAGGAATAGGAGAATGAACCAACAGATTTTCCTAATGGTTCCTAATGGTGTCTAAATCGATGCTTGAAAATAACTCTTTTCCCTCACAAAGAGGACTGATTACACACTTATTACAACCCATTTCACTTTAAAACACTTTAATGATATTTTGTTTTATCGAAGTCCGAACTAAATCGTTTACCTTCCATCGAATTTCACTGGCAGCAGTTCCACACCTTCCGGCACCGGTTCCTTTTCCATCGTTTCCGCACAGCTCTAATTTCACAAAGCTTTTCCCCACAAATTTCCCGAAGCAAAGGCCACTGGTAGCAAACCACACGGTACAACCACCGATTCACCAGCACCACCTTTAAGCAACACTTTAAAACTGATCGATCGCAAAATTCGCACCGATCTGCATTGGCCAGTGGGTGCCAACCGGGTGCCACACTTGAATGAGCGACGGAATCAGATTTAGTTCAATTGATGTTCTGGCCGCTCGTCCGCACTAATTGATTTGACGCAGTGTGCCGTAGGTTCGGTGACATAAACAACCAGCACACGTCACCAACTTAACAAACAGCCGTCACGCTTTTCTCGACGCATTAATTGGCCCCTGCCGATCTCGGGTGTGTTCGGTACGCACTTGACATTTTCGGGCACCCCTTTGCTTTAACACCCCACTGGGACGGACACGCCAATCGCTCTCTGTGTGTGTGCAAGTGACACTTATGCTCGTATGCAACCTTGAAACATAATGGGGTGGTCACACGAAACAAAAAAACTGCGAAAAACTAAAGCAAAACCCGGAGCTGGAACCGAACTGAACTGTTTCGCTGCCGTACCGTGACTGATGGCGTTTGCAAGCAGATGACAGCTTGTTGCGTGGCAAGCCGGTACGAACAGGTTTTTTTTTTTTTGCGCAAAGCACGCAACGAGCGCAACAAAAACCCTGGACAGTGCGCTGCGTGTCTTATGCAATGAAAACAATAAGATTCATCATCATGCAGCGACCGCCAAGATCTTCTGGTGAAGGGTGTCGGGTTGTTCGCTTGTTCTTTCTCTTGTGCGCAGTTTCTTCCTCGTTTACGGTTGACTTGGTGGAGCTTTAAATCACTTCACTGGCCGCGGTGCACGATCGCGCAATTACAGAGGGGAGTGGGTTTGATGCGGGTCAAGGGCGGTGTAGATCTTCGCAAGAGATCGTTATCTTCATTACCACGCTCACTGTTGGGCGACTTAATTATGGATCCGCTCAGTGACGAATGCATTAATGCATGTTGGATGCTTAAGAATGTGTTGCCCCATTGATCGTGGCGGTGATAAAGAATGTCTGCACCACTGCAATCTTGATTGGCCCCGAGTCATTATGGCATTCGGTTTATAGCAATGATTGACAGACACATCCATATTCATTCGGTACGAGGCAGAAATGAACTCGCTGACAAGGCGCTGATTAGAGGAGGAGTGATCCGATTGATATCAGTATATGGAGCACAAGTTTGCTGAATGCTTCTAATTGGATATTGATTTCTTGGAGAGAAAAATGTGTGTCTGCCAGTCGTACCTGATGCTCGGTTTGAATGGCGATATTATTTGTGTCGCGTGATTTATGGCATCTGCTATGCGAGTAATTTGATTTTCATGCAAGCATACAAGAAGATCATTATGCGAACCCCCGAACTACACACATACACACGAATTCTTCCCATGTTTCTCAGCCCGGGCGTTAAATTCTTGGCCGTCTCGGTCGCGCATCGACAGGAAACGACGACGAATCCACACAATTGGTGCAAAATTCCTGATATGATAAATTTTCCCACCCATATTGTTCGGTTCGGCAAGTGGGCGAACGGAATTGGATGGTGCAAGAAACCACCAAACACCAACAGCGAAGACATGCACCGGCAGACAAACCGAACGAAACTGCCGCCCATGCCAATAATATTTGACTCCGTTTCGAACAGCGGCTCAATGCCGAACAGCACCTTACCAAATCACCCTCACGGGGTTGTCGGCAATAGCGGATGCAAGTGTTTACCTTTATTCAAATTTTTCAATGCATTTGCCGCATTCCTCAATTTGTTGCATAGAAAAAGGGGGGAGAGCATTTCTCCCGGAACCCGGAACGACTCATTCACAAATCTCGCCTCCCGGGACGTGTTTCGAGATGCGGACGCTTCTACGAAAAAGCTCGTAACGAGCCTGATCGTTTCACCGGGAAAACCTCCCACTACGTGTGTGTGTGTGTTTGTAGTGTGCAGAATTGTGGATCACGAAAATTGCATAAACACTTAGAGCATCGAAAGGGGGAGGAAAAAAAATGTTTTGTATGGATTTTGCAACCATTTGCTTTGAATATAGCATCGTTTGGAGAAAAAAGGAAAAACCCAGGAACACACCCGGGAGAATAAATACAGACGCTAGTGTTCGTTTCTTTGTGTACGGTTCGGGTACCAGCTGTACAAGGCGGGATCTTTTTATGTTATTTTCTGGAGAAAATTTCCGCTTTTCGTTGGAATGTTTCTTTGTGGATTTCTACAATAGTCCACTTTATGGGAGGTATGCAAGCATTCTCAAGAGCTTTATTTTATAGCACCGAAACAAGGTTCAGAATAAAAGCACGCAGTAAAAGCGTTCTAATTATATGACGTTGATAGTTTTGATATACCTGTTAAGGTTGCTTCGTGTTGTAATTGATTACATTTACTAAACCACTGTCATTATCGTTTGCCCTTTCTTCCTCTCTCTCTCTCTCTCTTCCGTTTCCTCAACAGCGCCACCGGATATCACGGTCGAGAAGACGTGGGTTCATGCCAGCGAGGGCTTCGACATCGATCTCGTATGCATCGTGCACGGTGACGTGAACTCGGAGGTAAGCACTCATTAAAACTTTCCACGTCCACGAGGGGACGCCACGGGATGATGCACCTGCACCAACACACACCATTTTGCACACCATCACCTACACGCCCGCGCAAAGTGAAAAGTAAACTCGAGTAAAAATTCCACTAATTGTTAGGATTTCTGACAGTTTTGCAAAAGACATGGAAAACTTTGTCGTGACGAGAGAAGATCGCACCTGCCGGTTTAAAACCCCTGGCGGGTGGAGTTAAATATGCCCGAGAACATAAGTTTGTGCGACGCTGTGAGGCGACGGTACCATCCCGAGACGATGAAAGTCAAAATAATGCGAACGAAATCAACATTGCAGTCATTCGAAATTGTCTTCCAGCCCGGCGTTTCGGGATCACGTTACAGCACTCTGGGTGCATTTAAAATGAATCCCTTAAGAGAGAGAAGGACTCAACTCTTCTGGGAAGGGTGGGGGGGGGAACACATTACTTCTCTCTCGCCAGTGCGCTTGTTATTTGCGCAACAATTTCTTTTCGGTCGTGCTCGCTTTCCAAGACATTTTGCCCAACGACGACGAACATGTGATATTTCGCTTACACCCCCCGGAATGGTCGGTGTGTTGCAGTGTTGCAGCATTGCTGCAAACGGTGACAACTTTTACCGTCAAACTTTGTAATTCATTTGCGATCAAGTTTTGCGACCGGACGGCCCAGGTTTGTCGGTGTGTGTGTGCGGCAATGTAAATCAACGTACCGAAAAGTTGTTTAAGTGGAATGCTAACGATTTATTTACATTGCAATGGAAACGTTAATTGTAAACGACGCTTTTTTTTTGGGGTGTTTGGTTGCGATTGTATGTGTTTAAAGAAACCCCTTTAGGGTGGTGCAGGTGGTACGTGGAATGTTGATTTTTCGTTGGAAAAGTTTTTGAATAGTTTGGTAGGTTAAAATAGGTGTAGTTTTGAGAGAAAAGCTTGAGTATAGTATTTGTGAGCTGAGAAAAAGTGAACTGAAAACGGTAGAATAAAATTTAATTAGAAACCGTGCATTATTCGCCTGTTTGTAGGCAACCCGCAATACACGACCGTTGCAATAGCCTATTGTACCTTACAGCAGTCATGTCAAACTCATTTCAATTCGAGGACTACACCAGTAAATGAAACTTGGACACATGGTAGCGTGCGTCCGAGAGGTTAAACTATCCAAGACTTTAACCATCAAAGTCGAGTTTAATTTCTTGGAAGCCTTGTGCAATGGTGACTTTTATCAGTAGTTTATCAGTAGCTTATAGCTAATTATGGGACTATCCATACCCATAACAAAGAATATTTAACTTGCAGAATCTTGATGGTCTTCGGAAGCATCCGTTAGACACTCACTCAAGCAAAATATGGATCTTCTTGTGTGTGACATGTTGCACACTCTTGTTGGCCACTCTTATTTTGGTTTGATATTGTCCCGCATTCTAACATTTTTTACCCAGACATAGACCTCGTTGCTGAAGTCTAGGCGTAGTTTCTGATAGTTAAACTTAAGCTCTTCGCTCTTCTTTCTTGGCCTAACGACCTCTTAGGTCATGCCTGCCATTTTTGGCTTACTAGACTTATTGTTACCGCATAGTTGGATAGTCAGTCCTCACTATGAGTGATCGTCCCAGATGAGACTTGAACCCCGGTCCTGCCGTGTGAAGACCGGGGCGCCCTGAGCTTAAGCATCTGGGCCAATTGCAAATCGCTGCCATCTAGTTACATCAATAATAAAGTTTAAGTCAGTGAGAGACAGCGTTTTTGTGTACGACGCCGTATCGACTATCGTGTGATCTTCAACTTAGCTTTTACGGACTCAGGCGATATTCTGAATAGAACTTGGAATGAGATCTGTTTCTTCAAAGCAGTTCCTCTTGAATGTGCATTAATTGCGCTTATAGCGCTAAAAAAGGTTGAATAATTCTTCATGGCCACTCAGAAAGACACAGCGTATAAATTCAATACAATTTGACACTTCAAGCTTCAATAATATGAGCGTAACCTGTTGTCAAAGTAAGAAAATGCCTCCTGAAAACCCTGCTGAATAGATTCCAAGAGTCGATAGTCTGAACATTTCTTTACAGATCTGTTTGTTTTGAAGTCTTTGGTTTTGTACGTGACCTGTCTTGTCAATATTAATAAACTGTTAATTATAAGTAGCTGATGAAATTCTACAAATATATTTTATGTTTTTCAAAGAACTGTAGACATCTGCTTGAGCGTCCGTGCATGCAAAACTAAACTAAAATAAACACAAAAATAAAGTTTGATAAAAGCTCGATTAAATGACAGATTTTGCTTCCACTTCAATGTCCCTTAAACCTCAGAATCAGTGCCAATAATCAGCAAACAAGAAACACTGGAAAATGAAAACTAACAGCAAAAAATCCCACAAGTACCAAGTCTTATCTAGTTAATTACTAACTATAACCCTCAAACTCCCTTATCCGCTTCTTCCCACACACAGATAGATAATTTAATTCTACATTAGCTTCTTCATCGTTGGCTTTCTGTATTTTCCTTCTTTCCTCTTCATCTTCTAAAAAGCTTCATGCAAAAATCGATTTTAACTCGTACCTCAATGCTTCCAAACACTAATGAACAATTTTGCATGCAAGAAAAAGTCTTCGAAAGTCTCGAAAGCGTTGACGGGCGCTTCTTCAGATTGTGCTGAAGAAAGAAAACGGAACGAAAAACAGATCAGTCTCTGCTTGAGAGCTTCGTTTTTAATTGTCTTTTAATCCTTTCGCTGCTTCCACTCGGCGCAGCTTTGTATGAGCGAGTGACATCTTGTCGTTTTCTTTTTCTGCTTTGAACCACAAAACTAGCCGAGCTGATGACAGGTCCGGAGTGAGAACTGCATCACAGTGTCGACGCACGGGCGAGAGAGAAGCGATGAAAAATAAGCAGAAGGAAAGCTACTACCCCGACCAGCCTAAGATAGTATTAGTTTGTTAAAATAATGCTGCCCCGAAACAAAGCCCCGATGAAATGAAAGTGCGGATGAAAGAAGCGGATAAAGAATGGCCAACGCAAAAAAAAAAAATCTGCAGGTTCTTATCCTCCAAAACGCACGATAAGCGAGCGAAGGTGCACCCGACTTCTTTGCGAGTCCGGAAGTCCTTCGGCACAGGAAATATCAGCAGTGTGTATGGGTGTGTGCGAGTCTCACTCGCCTAGTCTACGGTGTGCCGTATTAGTTTGAAACTTTCATAGATTAATTAAAACTTTAGCCAGGCAGTTCATTTTTTGCCTCGAATCGTACCGGAAGGCTCTCTCTCTCTCTCTCTCGTTTGCGCAAACAGTGCAAAAGGTATTATGATGACAATGTTCATCGGCACCATTCCAGCTCCAAAGTTCTGCCACTCGGAAGTACTCGTGTTTTGTGCTGTTCCACTCTCGGTCTTCCTCGTCGTGTGCTCTTGTTGCAGTTTTGAAATTAAATGTGAAAAAGCACCCACCGAAAGTATCGTGTTGATTGTTGAAATAAAATTAATAGCGAGTAATGAATATCTTATCTCTCGTGGGTGTTCTACAATGTAGACCAAACGCCGGTCGGTGTAGTTGTCTGGTTGCACGATTAATTAAACTGCAGACAAATGTTTTATTTAGCTGTCACAATTTCCCTAGTTTCTATTTCTCAATTTGCTCCTCTTTTTTTGCAGATGCTTTGGTACCAAAACTCCTTCCTGCTGGATCCAACCGATCGCCGCTCGATGTACTCCCGGGGTGACAAGTACACGCTCAACATTCGCAACTTCCAGCAATCCGACTTTGGAAACTACAGGTAAGCCATCCCACAACGAGCACCGGGAAAATAGGTTTTATAGCCTTTGGATTTTAATGTGTGCCCCCCCCCACCCCAAAACAAATGCTCGGAATGTTTCCCAAGCACCCAAATTATGTACCGATTAGCTCAGCCGGCGAAGAAAGCCGGAAAGTTTTCACATTCCGCAAAATAATCACAAGCCAGGAGGCGTATTTTCTCGCCACCCCCCCCAACAAAGCGTGCGAACTGAACCGTGAAAAGTCTGCCCCTCGTTAACAATTAACCGAATGACTTCATCTTTCATCTGTTGCCACAACGTTTTCGGGGGAAGCGGTCGATAAGACATCAAACACACAAAACTCTCACCGCGAGTACTGCTTGCGAGGGCAGTGATTTGGGTTTGGGACGTAAAGTTTTGTGTGGCGAGCACCGAGTGCCGATCGTTATCCTGTCAACCCTGTGTTACACACACACACACACACACACCGTCAACCGTGACGTATATCAGCAGGCTCAAGGACTAATATCCCGCACCACCGACGAAAGCATCCCAACGGCTCAAACAGTGCTCGAGAAACCGCACGACCTCTTCACTGCTGCTCTTCAAATAATCAAAGTTTTAAGCTTTTATGCCTATTTCCGACGAGAGCTTTCCGAAACCGAAAACCACGTCCATAAATGACTTTCTCGGCACGCTGGCAAACTTCACCCCGACCTCTGATCCAGCCGGGTGGAAAAAAATGAGACCTGCTCTGCCGGCGAAGGTGAACCTTGAACCGCCGGGCCGCCATAAAGAGCCGTTTAAAAATTCAAATCTTAATCATTTTAATCATCCCTTGGCATCATGGATGTTCCGAGTGGACCGGCTTGGCCAGCGTTCTGCTGCTGGACATCTGACCGACCGAAGCGAGAGAGAGAGAGACTAACTTTTTCCGTCGCTCCTCAGATTTTCTTCGGGAAGTTAAACCATTTTCCAAACTTTCACTTCGTCCAAGAACCGGCGTGCTTTGTGTGTAAAAGGAAAAGTCAGCGTATTGCTGTGAATGATGTGCCCAACAAATGATATTATTAATATCTTTAAGTAATAGGTTTGGCCGAAGTTAGTTTGCAAAAGCAGGATTTATGATGTGGCGAATGGGCGAAAGCCAAAGATGGATGGAAACCGTTGATTGAACAACTGATTGTCGGTGATGAATCGTTTCGGGTCTGAGTTGGTCTCTGATGGCACGATGGCTATTGTTGACATAACTGTGTCCTCATCTGTTGTATCTGTTTATCTTAATGTGCATCATAATTTGCATTTTGGAAGTTTGGAATTTGCTGAGAGAGGAGTTATTGGTGACGGCAGTTAAATTATTGGGAAACCGGTGTTACTGACTGTTTGATCCGAGAAGGACATTGAGGTTGTTGTTGTGGACTCTTTGGATTATGGAGACTTAGAAGCGAGCGTTGTTTTGAGTATGTGGAGGTTTGAGTCTTAATATCTTGTTGGGTGAAAGGGATGATTATCGGAAGAATTAATATCCGGGGACATTAAAGCATCCTGGAGTAGGCTTTCAATCATCCAGTTTTGATTCTGGCCCTAAGGACACTCAATTGTCAGACTTGTACATATTTTGAGATAATTTTTTAGGATTTAATCATCTCTAAGTACACCACACCTGACTAGTCTTCTAGGACAGAGACCTCAATGATAAGATCTTGAGCCCACGAGTATTCCGACAGCTTATAACTGATAGAGCTGGTTGAAGATCTACAGGAGTTTCTTGGAATTTCCAATGCAGTTTTAAAGAATCCTGAGTTTTGTTTTTGATGTTTTCGTCCACAAACTCTGATAGATATCTAAAACTCTAATGAGATGGTATAGCATCCAATACGCTCGTCCAGCTAGGTAATAACATCATAAACTTCAACTAGAAATACTGACGATATTCTGCAACTTTCACTCCATCCAGAATGAATACGCTATTACTAGAAGGTAACGCTTCTATATTGTATAGAGCAAATAGTAGAGAATGGTAACGCATTGCTCATTAACACCGGTGCGTCCTCAGTCGATTTGTTCTTCATTTATATGAAATTCTCAAGTCATCGAGATTTACTGATAAGACCTGAGGTTCCTGAGCTAGCAAAGGACGAAGCGTGATACACGCACTACGTTAAATGATCTCTTAAAATGTCGATAAAATCTACCATAAAGTCCGGATGCTACTGCTACTACTCTGCCGAGATTTTCACTCGCAACCTTTTTACGAAACGAAGGAATATTAACAAACAATTTTCTCGTATCCCTCCGAACATCATCACGCCCTACGTGTCGCCCTGCCGACGACAGAGAAAACACTTTTCATCGTACGATTTAGCAGCAAACCGATCTTTCTACTACTACCGCTATTGCAGGTCGTGATTTCGGTAAACGTTATCTCTCCCGGTCGGGGTAGCGCACAGTATAAGCCGGCCGTAGAAAACCCAATTTCCGTGCCGAGCGAGCGCGCGCCCGAGCTGGGGTTTGTGTTTTTGAGGGCCGATTTAGGAAATGAGCAAGGCCATTTATTCTCGGACACGCCGATTCGTCGCCCGCCCCGAAACTTTTCAAGTCCCGTGGCGCGTTCGTGTGAAGGTGCAAGATGCTGTACACGTAGCACGTTAGGCTCTGTAGGGCTCAGTGTCGAATTTTGGGGCGTTGCGTCTTTCGAAATCGAAACTAATTTCCTACCATCCGGGATGTGTGGGATCGGGATCTGGCGTCAACGAATGCTTCAACCTGGCCCGGGAAACCCGGGGATCGAAACATTTCAGGGTGGTTCGGGATGAAAATCTGAAAAACTAATTGAACCGAGTGCACCCAAAAACCTGTGCCACGCTGTGTTCGATCCATTGGAAGGCTTAACGTACAATACCGGAGAGTAGAAAGAATGGCGTGTACTGAAACTTTGCTCGAAAAAGCAATTGGGATCTGACTCTTATAATAGGATTAATTAGGCTCGAAAATTGGTTCGTGACAAATTCATGCCCCTTTCCCAGTGGACCAATTGTTCTCGAGCTTTTTCCTCGAGGCTACGATGTCACAGCTTCAACAAGAAGGGGCTATGGTAGCATGAAAAAAATCTCATCTGAAAACAATGAAAATTTGATTTAATGCGCTCGCCCTGGTGCAGAATATTGGGCAGGTTATGAAGATAACTTTGGTCCTATGGTCCGAAACGGCGGTTAAGACATTCGATCCCACCCCTAAAGTATGGGATGCTAATGCCGGTGTATAAAACTGGGTCTGGGCTGGAAAAACCACAAGCCGTGCGTTAAAAATTTGTGCCCAAGACGAAAACTCCGCTCAAATCTGGTACCGGCATCCGGATGAGTCCCGTTTACACCCTACGACAGACAGTTACACCATCGCTCGTAGATAATAAATCTCGTCTTAATTTTATGATTTACGGTCATGAAAATTGCAGGAAGTCTTCAGACGAGTCTTCGCGAAGTGCTTAGCCGAAGCTGCCGAGCGCGCGAAAAAACCGGAGCGGGGTAGAATTAAACCCACCAACACATAGACACACAGAAGCAGTAAAAAGTGTGGCGTTATACAACCGAGTACAGGCCGCAACAACTCGCGGCTCGTGTTAATGACGCCTTCAGGGTTTCAGGATACAACCGAGTTCGTTGTCTTTCTCTATCTCTCTCTATCGTAGGCTTCCTTTTCTCGCCCAACAGCTAAAGTTGGGCAAAAGTTTCACTCATTGCTGATGATCGTTGTTTTTTATTCTCGCTCACTCTTTCTCTCTCTCTCTCGTTCCACAGCTGCGTCGCCGACAATGCCTTGGGCCGGACGAAAAAGTACATCGAAGTTTCCGGCCGACCCGGGCCGGCCGCGTTCCTGTCGCCGGCGTACAGCAACTATCTGGATCGGTACAATCTCACCTACACGATAGAGTCCATCCCACCGCTGGACGAGATCAAGCTACTTTATCGAAAGTTGATGGTGGGTATCGCGACGGCTGACGTGAGTTCTTGGACCTTTGGGGGTTTCCTTATAAAAACACAATAACCGACCAGGTTTTGTCTTCTTTAGTTGCGTGGTAGTGTTGAGCATTAGTTTTAAAGATAAATTTAAGTATTCCACAACATTTACTACTCCACAAATCGGCTTATTTATTTGATTCGATTCGGGCTTCGTTGTGGTGAAACTCTATTCCTTCTCTTCTTCAGACGAACCTAATCGCATTGGCATTGATTGCGATATAGCTTTGCGGTGCTTTCGGTGGCAGAATAAGCAGACTCTGGACAGGAAAATGAAAAGACACATTAGTTTATCAATTTTTAATCATTTTTCCTTTTCTCTCTCTGTCCCTTGGGAGGTAGAAGTAGATGTAGTAGCATTACAGTCTGCACCGTCTACTACTTCTACCGGCAGACATCATGTGTGGGCCTCGATGAAAGCTAAACATGACACTACAGATAGCTCGTGCTGCATACATTTTTAATGCAAGTGACATTTTAAAAGCTGGTCCAATGAAGCGAGTCCGAGTTGGAGATATGAAGCGATAAGTGATTATTATTTATTAGCGTTGAAAGGTTTTTCAGCTTTCCGAGTAATGCTTTAACTAATTTTTCTCTTTTTTATGTTAAAGTATTAAATGTTCGGAACGGAATTAAACTAATATTATTTTAGTGCAAAGCCGGAAAGATAAGATTCAATTCTATATAAAGGTATCAATGATACTTTGATTGGTTGAGTATTCTACTCGTTGTTATAAATTGTAGCTATAGTGTTGTCAGTTGCTTTCAAGTGTCTATTTGCTGTCAGTTTGTTTTTCGGATTGTCAAAAATGCTGTCAGTACTGTCTCTTTATTTTTTTAAGTATGTTTTGAAATTGTTACCTTTTTGTTTCATACTTATTTCAAACTTATATTTTACGACAAAAACCAACCATAATTAACTTTTGCTTGAGTAAATAAATCTTTTTCCCTCTTCTTGTCACACCAAACTACTTCATTGATAATAAACATATAATTATCCTGTATATGTTTGTGCACACATAATACACCTGCCAGCGGGATATTTATGTCCAGACATTATGTTTACTCGGCCAGCGCACAACACAACCAACCAAAAAGCATATGAAATTAAATTTCCCCTTTTCCATTATCACATCTTACGGTGTCTGACGATGTTCTCTGTTTTTCTCTCTCTTCCCATTTGCACTTCAATTTTCGCTCACCGGGGATGGATTGGTCCACCGATCATTTATCATCGGTCAACACCGAACGGCGGGGCTTCAACCTCGATGGACGGATGTCCGGACGGATCGTCACGCAAATCTCAACGTGCGCCCGTGGGACGTGATGTGTTTTGTTCCCCTGTTTTGCTGGCTCTGTTCATTTGCGCCCGGTCCACCCGGTGCGGTTGATGATGATCGTGATGATGTGACGACTACCAACAATGATGATGCTGCCCGCGACCCACTGCACTGCCTGCCGAATGATGTGTGTGTGTGTGTGTTTTTATGTCGCAACAATGCACGTACAACACCGCTAACAAACGACTGCAAACCCAGATGAACGAATCATATCAACATCCGGGCAGCTGGGAGGACACCATTTTAGTGCCAACATTAACCAGATCCGATCCTACACATTTTATTATGTCGCATGTGATAAGGGGCCTTTCGCCGAGCTCCGTCTACGAGGTAATGATACAGGCGCGGAACGTGCACGGCTGGAACGAGGTAAGTGTTGTCGCCTTTTGTCAATGTAAAATGTGCGCCGGTCTCTGCTTCGGGGGCGGGGGAGGTTTTCGTTCCCCCATTCTTCGTCGATCTGGGTTCTTTTTTTTTTCTCGAAACCATTACAAAGCTGGCACACTGCCACGGGTATAATGCACGGGAACGCAATGGCAGTTGATGGCAGTACTTCCTGACGTGCGCCTCCGTTACCGTTGGCTTCCTGCACACACACACACACATGGATATATTTATATACAGTTTCGTTTTTCTCTCTGCTGTTGTCGTTCGCACGGCTTCGTTTGCCGGAAAATCTCAGAGTATGGCGATTTACGAGCTCGGGCTTGAAAGCCTCATCCTTCCGGTTGGTTTTGATGAATTGTTTCATTACATGTGCTTCCCAACTCCCAACCGCGTCAGCTTGAGATATGTCACCGCGTCTACCATAATCTACCGACCGTTTGCTGCGCGAAGATAAAGCAGCTTCACTGGCACATACATGTACTAGGTGACTTTGCCCACAACAAAAGACAGGAAAGGAAGACTTCAGTCGCGAGAGAGCTCGGGACAGGGATACGGTTAAATTAAGGCATTGAAGTCTAGAAGGCTAAAAAGCTTTTCGGTGGCTTTTAATAGTTGAGATACATCCTTTTTACTTCTTTTCACTCTTGAGCTTAATCGACAAAGCAGGAAGCAAATTGTTTCACCGCTTCTGAAATACACTTCGGTGGGAAACTGTCACACATCGGGGGAGGAGTTTAGTAGTGGAAGGCTTTAAAAGTTAATTTCGAACTAGTAACATGCTGTCAGAGTGTACCTTTAATCTTTAGCCCGAGGATGTAGAGTAGAGTTCGAAAGAACACAGTAGGGCCTCAAATCTTTAAGGAGAAACTTCTGAAATTTTCTCTCAGCAAGATTTGCTATATCCTTTAAATCTGCAAGTCCCCAATTTTATGCCCACTAGTTCTAAATGGGATTTCCTTTATTTTGGGATATAAGTTTGAAGGCCACAACTTCCGTAGTGCACATTTCATACGTCAATGTGGCTGTTTACGTGAGGACGTGAGGTCCGTCGTGATGGGAAGCTTTTAGACAGACTGATTAGACTTTAAGACTAACGTTCTTATCGCAAGACACGGAGTACAAGTTGAGGACTTGAGAGATTGAGAGACTTAACCAAAAAAAGCTTGATCATTCAGTTCTGAAGGTTTAAAGGGACCAATGGTAGCGATACTCAGAACTTCACCTTACGTAGCCGTATATGTGTTTGAGCTGTCAAATAGGTCTTGTCTGCTATGATCTCTACAACCACGCAATTTTGTGGATAGATGTACCAAGGCTTCCAGTTTCCTTCAAGAATCAATTTAACCCCTTGTTGGAAGTTCAGATCCCTAGGCCCAGTGAAGTTATACAGGATCTAGAGTTTCTTAAGAATCTGGTTGTTCTTATATACTCTGATCTTTCTTCTGAAGTGACTGGATGTTGTTATATCTAAATAAAGTATGTCCGGTGATCAGGAAGTATCCCACGATATGTACAGATAAATGCTCAAACATAGTCTTCGCTCAGATACAGTACTCAAGGTTCTCGATGGTTAAATCTTTCCTTAGGCTCTTTTGTTTTGGACTTTAAGATTCAAATTTGAAGTCTCAAAGATATTCTCTCTCGCTCGTCATCAAAGAGTCCTCATAAAGATTTTCTAAACCAAACCCCAAATGTCACTGCTGCTATTGGTGACCCCCACCGTATCACACCGAACGATGACTGTGTGATGCATTTGGCAAATCAGTTTTTAATGCTCCGCAAATCAAACACCAGCAGCCTTATATTTCATTCATCAACCCGGCTTCATTTTGTCAGAATCCATTATATGTGCAGGCGAGCGAAGGCGAGAGTTACTCGGTGCGGCATAAATTATATTCCTCACATTCACTTACGTGGCGGCGACTCCTGCTCCGAGCGAATGTGGCACCGCACGAATTCCGCACGGTCATTTGTTGATCATTTCTCGCAGTGCAACGCAACGAACGCTGGTGAGTGAATGTTTGTGGACCGGCGTTTGTTTTCCCACTCGGGGCAGGAGGTCCAGCAATTTCCACGACAAGTCCCGGAGCCGGGACTTGATTTATAGGCATGAGTTTTCACATTCTTTCGTAGTCGGCCCGATTCGTCCGATAAATCTTGCAAACTTGTACGATTTCGCTTGTTGCGTTTGATTTATGCGGCAAGGCTCTGGCCGATGGCGGTGCAGAAATTAGATTAGATGCCACGGTGTCACTTCAAACAACGGCAAATGGATTACATAATGAGTTCGCGAGAAAGAACACTACAAAGCATCCAAGAAGCATCTGTGTTGGAGTTGCAAATAATGTAAGCACCCATTCAAGATGCTCAACAAAACTAAAGCCCTGAATTGTTTCTGCTTCTGGTGCCGTACGCTTCAAGGTCGTGCGGGTCAGCGTTAGCTTATGGCTTACTAATGCTTATTATCATAATAAACATTGTCTCTCCGATTGATACCAGGCCGCGTGAAAGACGTCGGCGTGTCAAAGTTCAGAAAGCTCGAACGTCTGCTCGCTCCACGCAGGACATGTTTCTCAGCGTTGTACGGAACTCGGAAGATAAACAAAAACTAGATACATTTCCATCTAAATATAGGACGCTTCAATGTGCGGAATAATGAACAGGACAGCATATTGAAGTTGCGAAAGCTTGGGATAGGTCCAGCTAATGGATTAATGCGCCATGTCTTCATGCTGCTCCAGGGCATAAACGTGAACATTCGGTCTTAGCGATCATTAAGCGTAAGCTCACACTGTACGCCTATGAAAAGCTAATTATAGTGCTCCCTTTGATGCAGCTACAAGCAGTCTAAATCTTTTGTTATGAATGAAGTATAAGGTCAACGGGCATCAGGCGCTCTTCGTAAGCTTAAAGCTACCTACCGCTCCAATTATAGATTATCCAAGTTACGGTTTTCTTTCTACTAGGGGCTTTTTAAAAAATATCTAAACCCTTTGTCGGCTGGAACAAGACTGATTTTACTTTATTCAATAATTGGTTAGTTCGCGTCCCACGGTGTCATCTTGCTGCGTCAGCGTCTGTCCTCGTTCGCGTGTCGCGCGTTCGGGTTGCATCTGCCGTGGGAACGTTGCGTTGCTCGGCGTTGATAACGTCAGCGTTTTGTGGGCTGGCGGTAACTGCGTTTCCGTTGGCTGGCGGTAACTTCCATAATGCATTTTCCACCAGCAGCGAGGATAAACTATTTGCAAAAGTTTTCCACGTACGTTCGGGCCCCGGAGTCGCCTTATCGCAAGACACCATTTTGCTGGGAGCCCGAGGCTGCCCGACCCAGCGCCCGACAATAGACTTAATTTTGGGGCTTGATCATTAATTTCAACTTGTTCCATCATCACAATAGATTAAATCGTATTGTTCACTGCTAAACAACTATTAAACCGATTATCATTAGGAAGGCCCAGGCGTTAGCCTTCTACAGCTTTTGCCCCCGGAAGCACCACTGTTCAGAGCCACGACCCGTTCGGTTTTCCACCGAACTTCGATCCGAGCCGAATCGGCACACCGGATTGCCGATGTGCCGCGGGCCAGAATTTGCTCACCATACGCAGACTACAAGCAGTCTAAATCTTTTGTTATGAATGAAGTATAAGGTCAACGGGCATCAGGCGCTCTCCGTAAGCTTAAAGCTACCTACCGCTCCAATTATAGATTATCCATAATTTTCCACCAGCAGCGAGGATAAACTATTTGCAAAAGTTTTCCACGCACGTTCGGGCCCTCGAGTCGCCTTATCGCAAGACACCATTTTGCTGGGAGCCCGAGGCTGCCCGGCCCGACAATAGACTTAATTTTGGGGCTTGATCATTAATTTCAACTTGTTCCATCATCACAATAGATTAAATCGTATTGTTCACTGCTAAACAACTATTAAACCGATTATCATTAGGAAGGCCCAAGCGTTAGCCTTCTACAGCTTTTGCCCCCGGAAGCACCACTTTTCAGAGCCACGGCCCGTTCGGTTTTCCACCGAACTTCGATCCGAGCCGAATCGGCACACCGGATTGCCGATGTGCCGCGGGCCAGAATTTGCTCACCATACGCAGAACAGCAGAAACCCGGGGGTTTCAGGCGAGACTTGGCATGGGGCTTTGGAAATAGTATCCTCTTGAATTAATTATTGCTGCTCATCACCATCATCGGAGCAGGCCGTGTCTGGCATTAATCCAACGTCGGGGAGGGGGGGAGCGTTGGGGTTTTGGCGGTGTTGAGAGGCCTCGTGCCGTGGCAGAAGAGCGTAATGGTTTCTCAGACAGGCGTGAAATATCTATTATAAACGATATGTATATTGGATTGATTAATTCGATTTCGCCTCCGACGTGCCACCAGCGACAATCGGATTTGCGTGCGCTTTTGCCACACTCACACGCAAGCACACTAGCGCGGCTTAATCGAATCTTTAACTCGTTCGTTGATTCATTGGCCATCGTTTATCGGCCTTCCCATTAGTCGATTGATTACGTATGGCTTTAACAAATGGGGGCGACTGTCGTGTGGAGAGCGATTTTTTGTTTTTCGCATTCGTCTACTCAAGTACATCAATCAAGGCTTTGCAACAGTGGTGAGTTCATTTGTCAAGCTGGAAGTCTTGGGTTTTTTTTAAGTTAAATCTATCAGAAGAAAGAGTTGAGATTAATATGGCAGCATCATATCGAGCGTAGCACTATGTTAGAGAAGATTTAGACTTCTCTGTCATATTCAAAAGTATAGCCAGCTTTAACGAGTTCTAGAATTAAAGAGACTTGTACTTTCTCTTTCGTTCAAGCCCTACGCTAAGGCTTAATGAGAGTCTAAAAGCTAGAAAAGTTTCGCTTATTGTCGATATAATTGTCAATGAAGCATTCTTCTGTGAAGTGCTTCGTACGACGTATTTTATTGTTGTCCAATCAATATCCCAGGTCCACTTTGACGCGACTTTTTCCATTCGTGTTTACCAATGTTCACCGTGCTTAACAAACGCAAGTACTCTCGAAGCAAGATCTCGATCGAGCTAAAAATTATCCGACCTAACAGCATTTTAGGTCATTTATAGCACATCAAGAGTCTTGACATGGACTTCCAACAAGGTATTATCCTACATTGCTTCAGGGCTTGTCCACATGAAAGCTTTTTGACTTTTGAAGAGATGAGATGCTGCTGTCCAAGCGGGTAGCCGAGTTATCTTCGACACAGAGGAACAATCGACCTAGATTGGCATCTTGAAGATGTGTTAAGATCTTCAAATATACTACGCTCTAGTGTGGACGAAGCCTGATACTTCAGTTTTATTGGACCCCAGCCATCAAGTTCCAGTGTTTCTAGAATTATAACGTGTTCAAGAGATCTCGGTCGACAGCAAATCACTTTACCAAAAGTTTGAAGAAGAATAGGGAGAATGTAGAGGATGATCATACTATAAGCAAACTAGGCAGATACTTGGGCCTCGTCAGGAATCTATAACATCTGTGCTGTTTGAGAACTCCAGGAGACTGATCCGTCTCTGGTTATATGAAGTACAGCTCATTGGTGATCTCCAGTCACCAGACTTTTCTCGTTAATTTCTAATTACTGTATCGTACACAAGAACTGATCTAACGTTAAAAGTCTTAATATCCTTTCTCTCTCTCTCTTCCAGATCAGTGACATCCACCAGTTTTACACGCGCAACTTTGACCTTACGCCAAACGAGCTAGAGTTCGTGATGAGCTCCATCTCCAACAGTGGCCACCGGAAACCATTCTCACAGTCGTCAAGCCGCAAGATGCTTCTCGCTTGTCTTACCTTCGCTTTCCTTAGTTTCTCCCTGGCAAGATGTTAAGCGGACCATCCTGTCAACCTTAACCATCCGGCCCAGTGAATAACGATCACTTTCCCCAGCCGTTCGTGTAAGCTTCAAACCCCAAGCAAAACTTGTAAAATAGTTTTTCAACGTAAATGTGTAAAGACGAAAAAATGGCGACGATAGCGTGACATTAGAATTTCACTTTTACCAATGGAAAAAAGGGCAAATCTTTCAAACATATTGCGGAATCTATCATGCGTCTCGTGGAAGGAAAAGAAAAGTGATATAGTCGATAGGAAGCTAAGTAGAGTGACTACTGAGCACTGAGTTTCGTTTTC
>KZ062125.1:43456-127899 GCA_002091835.1 Anopheles maculatus
AGCCAGCTTTAACGAGTTCTAGAATTAAAGAGACTTGTACTTTCTCTTTCGTTCAAGCCCTACGCTAAGGCTTAATGAGAGTCTAAAAGCTAGAAAAGTTTCGCTTATTGTCGATATAATTGTCAATGAAGCATTCTTCTGTGAAGTGCTTCGTACGACGTATTTTATTGTTGTCCAATCAATATCCCAGGACCACTTTGACGCGTCTTTTTCCATTCGTGTTTACCAATGTTCACCGTGCTTAACAAACGCAAGTACTCTCGAAGCAAGATCTCGATCGAGCTAAAAATTATCCGACCTAACAGCATTTTAGGTCATTTATAGCACATCAAGAGTCTTGACATGGACTTCCAACAAGGTATTATCCTACATTGCTTCAGGGCTTGTCCACATGAAAGCTTTTTGACTTTTGAAGAGATGAGATGCTGCTGTCCAAGCGGGTAGCCGAGTTATCTTCGACACAGAGGAACAATCGACCTAGATTGGCATCTTGAAGATGTGTTAAGATCTTCAAATATACTACGCTCTAGTGTGGACGAAGCCTGATACTTCAGTTTTATTGGACCCCAGCCATCAAGTTCCAGTGTTTCTAGAATTATAACGTGTTCAAGAGATCTCGGTCGACAGCAAATCACTTTACCAAAAGTTTGAAGAAGAATAGGGAGAATGTAGAGGATGATCATACTATAAGCAAACTAGGCAGATACTTGGGCCTCGTCAGGAATCTATAACATCTGTGCTGTTTGAGAACTCCAGGAGACTGATCCGTCTCTGGTTATATGAAGTACAGCTCATTGGTGATCTCCAGTCACCAGACTTTTCTCGTTAATTTCTAATTACTGTATCGTACACAAGAACTGATCTAACGTTAAAAGTCTTAATATCCTTTCTCTCTCTCTCTTCCAGATCAGTGACATCCACCAGTTTTACACGCGCAACTTTGACCTTACGCCAAACGAGCTAGAGTTCGTGATGAGCTCCATCTCCAACAGTGGCCACCGGAAACCATTCTCACAGTCGTCAAGCCGCAAGATGCTTCTCGCTTGTCTTACCTTCGCTTTCCTTAGTTTCTCCCTGGCAAGATGTTAAGCGGACCATCCTGTCAACCTTAACCATCCGGCCCAGTGAATAACGATCACTTTCCCCAGCCGTTCGTGTACGCTTCAAACCCCAAGCAAAACTTGTAAAATAGTTTTTCAACGTAAATGTGTAAAGACGAAAAAATGGCGACGATAGCGTGACATTAGAATTTCACTTTTACCAATGGAAAAAAGGGCAAATCTTTCAAACATATTGCGGAATCTATCATGCGTCTCGTGGAAGGAAAAGAAAAGTGATATAGTCGATAGGAAGCTAAGTAGAGTGACTACTGAGCACTAGCTTTCGTTTTCGTTTTCTGTTTCATCCTAGTCTCCTTCCCCGTCATTCCCCTCTCCTTCTTTGTCCATCGTAGCAAACTAGTGAATAATGTAAACGAGTAAGTATGGCTTACAGCAGTAACCCTTCGATATAAATAATACTCGAATGACGTAGGATGAACCTGTATACACCACACTGGTAAGCGGTAATCGTGTTTTATGTGAGTAAATGTGAGAGTCGTGTATCCGTACTAATAAGCTAGCAAAAAAAAGGAAAAGTGATATAGTCGATAGGAAGCTAAGTAGAGTGACTACTGAGCACTGAGTTTCGTTTTCGTTTTCTGTTTCATCCTAGTCTCCTTCCCCGTCATTCCCCTCTCCTTCTTTGTCCATCGTAGCAAACTAGTGAATAATGTAAACGAGTAAGTATGGCTTACAGCAGTAACCCTTCGATATAAATAATACTCGAATGACGTAGGATGAACCTGTATACACCACACTGGTAAGCGGTAATCGTGTTTTATGTGAGTAAATGTGAGAGTCGTGTATCCGTACTAATAAGCTAGAAAAAAAAAAGGGGGGGACCGTCGAAGTCCTCCGTGAATAATCAACGTATCCTTTAGGAGAGAGCAAAAAACTCATCTTTGTGAATTAAAATACTAACAGGCAGTGAAAGTGGAAGAAGTAAAGGAAGACAGTTTTCTAAAACAAAAAAGGCTCGAACTCGTGTAGGCTCTTTAGAATTGGATGTGCGTGAGCGGAGACGTCAAGTGATTTGCGTTTTTTGCTTTCCTTTTTCGCTAGTAGCTGTACATATAGAAATCAATTCCCTGGAACTGGTTCGACTAGAAATTAGCTCCAGCAAATACTTTGACGATAGATATTGGCGTTGGGGAGTATCGGCGCTTACCCCCGAAAACCAGCGCATCCATTAGTGGGTTTTGCTATTAAGCTTTGGCCACCTGCCCGTTGTTGACCGGTCGCCGGAACGTCCTCAAATCGGGACTTTCTTAATGGACGTTGATGGATCGCGTACCGCTCGCACGTAATGGATGTGCCGGAAGGTGTCCCCGAGGTGTAAGGGTACATTTTTAATTCATCATCAAAATCCCAAGTCCGGAAGCTTTTATTACCCCGAACGGTTGGTTGTTGGTGGCGAGCGTGCTGTAACCCTTGCGCGGAAGTTGATGCTACAACGGTGCCACGAACCGTGAATAAAAACCGCTGGCAAAAACACAAAACCTCTGCCGAACACAAAACTTTCGACCACCCCCGCCAATGTTTGGGTCGGGTCGAAGATGTTCAATATACGAAGGCTCAACCGCTACCCACCCAGGATCAGAGGTTGTGGTTGGTTCGGATGGGAGATTGTGGAGAAGGTGACGAACTTCTTCTCCAAAAAAACAAAAAAAGCCGGATGATGGATTTCCACGTTTTTCACCTGGCCGTCGTAAGACATTGTGTGGAAATTGGCACGCGGGAACGGCTTTGTCCGGGTGGGCCCCCCGAAAGTTTTTCGCCTTTCGAAGGCTTTTAAAAATGGCTACCGAACCGTATACGGTGAGCCGCCCTGAAGTTTCGGAAGCTTTCGGTTGTGGTGACTTGCAACGGGCTGAAAACCGGAACACCGGAAAGCCACGCTGGAGATGTGGTTAGGGCGAAGAACGCTGGCAGGCAAAAGGAAGTTCCGCGAGTTCTAGGAATCGTGCTAAGTGCAGGTGGAGAGTGTTAATGCTTAGCTAAAGTGTTTGGGGGCCCTACACCGGGGCCCCCTATTCGTCGATCGAGTGAGACCCATGTGGCCTCGTCAAATCTTAAAATCCATCCGGGTACGCTTTTTTTCTGTTGTTTCGTTTCGCTTTCTTTATCTGGTCGGTAGAAGAGAAACCGGGCAAAGGATTCCCGTGGGGACGCCAATCTCGCTTGCACAACCAGCCGGAGACAAAAGTTTACTGCTCGAAGCAAATGATGAATCTTTGATTAAAAACACTAAAGTGCCTTATCTACGAATAGATCGAGAATGGCTTTTGTCGGGTGGCGGTGTACGATTGGCGTTGCGGAACGGGAATCCCGGGGGCGTTGGTTGAAGACTGGAAGTGCTTTTTTATGGTGGAGATAAAAGTCATTTCAATCGCTAAAGCGTGTTATTGAGAAAGATGCTTTCCAATTGTGTTTGTTATATTGTTAAGTTAGTTTAAATTAGTACAATTATTTTCCTGAAAGTAGCTAGCAGGTTAGATTGGTTAATTTCTACTCTCACGTCCAGTGCAGAAATATAGACAAGATGGCGTAGGAAAACCATAAGCTAGTACGTCCGGCATCATAAGCCGTAAATCAAACATTTGGCTCAGTGCGAAACACATCCACAAAACCAGTCCAGTAGCAGATATGTTGTCATCGATAGAGAACATTAAGTGTGTCCAGTGTTGGGATGTTCACGCTCTGTACATAAGTGAGAACAAATATCGTAGAAAACGCGTCATCTCCACCCCCCATTGCTACCATCATCGTAAGGCACCAGCGATTTTACCAGACCCCATCACATGCACACTAGAACTAGCCGTAAGTACACAGTAAGTAGACGTCTCGTAGCGTAGCGATTCGACAGAGAGAGAGAGAGAGAGAGAGGGCGAGAGAGATCCATCCCGAAATCGTATCGGTGGTAGTACTTTGTACATATTGATTGTAGCTATAGCCTTCACGCGGAACGCTCACTGGAAATGGTGGCAAGATCATGCGATCAAGAGAAGCAAATCGGACGAAAGTCGTTTGGTTGCGAATGGAGAAAAGAAAAATCCCGTCTAGCCGGTGTAAACGTAAACTTGTGTAAAATGTAACAGCCAATAGAAATAAATGAAGATACTAACGATTCGGTTTTTGGATGTAAGGGGAATTGGTGAGACAGAAACTTTACACGTATATCACCTTCGTTGTGGCGGAGAACGCCTCGTGGAGGAGTTGGAAAAAGGTAAGTAGATTTGTTTTGGTACAATATTTGCTCGAGCTTGCGTTGCAATGCGTACATATTGACCAGGAGCCGCGTATTGCATACTTTTAGGCGCTTTAAATTAGAAAATAAGTTTATATTATGCCCTTAAATGAGCTACATCGTACATATTGTAGAGGTTTTTGGGACAAATTAAAGTTAATACAGACTTGTCTTACAGCAGAGAACATTTACTTTCTATTTTCTACTTAATAACATGTCCATTTTTAAAATACTGAATATAATTTGTAATTATGACAATGTTTATTACAACAATCGCCGCATTCGATTTCATTTGATACTCTTGTAGCGGTTTACCAACAGCAAGTTCACGATACGCCTGAATGTGTGCTATTTAATGCTATATTTCGCCCTGTTGGGATTAAAAACCCTCGAGAAAATTGCTCCAAAGAGGACTTTTGACAGCTTCCATATAAAACATGACAAAAACATTCTATTGGACAGTTGTTTGAAGGGCTCTAGAAGGCTTTAGAGAAGGCTGTTTGCCTCCTTGGTATGTAGAGACTGCCAGCAATCAGTTTAAAGTTCAATATGTCTGATTGACCAAAAATGTCGCACTCGAAGTTCAACTAGAACACGAAAGGCCATTGAGTACCTCTGGGGAAAATGGAACTTACCTTCATGTTTGTACATTTTTTGTGGCTTAACATTCTGTAGCGATTGCTAGGCTGACTGTCCTGTTTCAATTTTTTTACGCCCAAAACTATGCAATCAGCTGTTTCCTTTCTAACCGATTTTTGCCTATCCTGTCATGACGATTTTAGGTAAACGATAGAAGAGAAAAGTAATAACTTTAAATTTTGTACAACAAACTTCATTTTTTTATGAAAACTGAGCTAAAATCATATGCTTTCAAAATTCGGAAAACAATAAATTGAAGCCTACAATTTGCACAACAAATGGATATGGTTTACTTCTTTCAATCATTTTCAATGTTTTCATAAAAATCATCAGTTTAAAAGTATTGTAAACCTCACACCCTTCTTTTGAAACCCATTTCGTCCTTTCGCTTTCATAATTACTGCCACCAAAGGTCGCCCCAAACACTCCATCACTCGGAAACGTGAGCCGATTCTGCTATCCAATCTCCATGTTTTACCATTTTTATTACAACCTTCGTAGCGCGCGGTAAAAAAACGTTCTTCCATGCTGTATTTTTTAATGTGCCCCTGTGTAAAGATTCACCAAAGGTTGCAGCAATGTGGTCATCATCTATCGACACCCAGGGTTTTTTTTGCTTGCACCATCCGATCGAAACTGCTCCGATTACGATGCGACTGGATGGAGGCGCATGGTGCTTTTGTGTGCTTTCAAAAACTTCCTAATGACATTCATTTGGCTTGTGTGTGTGTGTGTGTGTTGAGCGGGCGGGCGGCCGCATCCCATAAAATGGGATGTATCTATTAAATCCTCTTGGCGCTCGTATTCAACCGAAACTCTCGTCCCCCTCCGGGGCGCTGATGACGATGATGGAGGTAATTTTGTGTGTGTCCGTGGGAAGCTTACCGGATTGTGGGCTGTCCTAGCGGGTTGATTAGCCCGTTAGTCAGCCCGGAACCGGTCAACCGCGCACGATGGCCAATAGCAAAAGAAAAAAAAAACCGGGAAAAGGAAAAACACAACCCACGCCAACGGTGTAGATTATCCTGCAGCCTATAATTTATGGTTTGCAAATTACGTCCCGTGTAATTAAAGCTCAGTGCCGGTGGTGCTTGGTGCTTGGTTGCCACACGCTAATAGGTGTGGGAAAAACGAGGACCAAATAAAGCACCACCACCACCGAACTGTCTAACACCTCGGAACATGGTGGTTTTTCGCGTTTTCCTTCTTGTTCCCTGTCCTCCGGGGTTTGGTGTCTAAACGATCGAGAGATGGAGATTTTTTTGATGCCGGCCGAAGGTGTGTATGCATCATCTTCGGCACCTTTTTTGGGACACCGGTCCATTATTTTCATTGGCCAGCTGTGTGCCAACCCGGGTCGAACATCACCGCAACGAGTGCAATGATTGTAGTCGGTTTTATTCACATCATAAAACCCACTCACTCAGTTGAGCTCCACGGCAAAACCGAGGCGGCATAAGATTATCCGGCGATAAAATGAATTTTATGTTACGCTAATAATTGTAAATAAATACTACACCGCCCAAGGCAGTCGGGCACCGTTTCATCCGACCAGGTTTGGGGTTGGGACTCGGTGGGGTGTTGTGTAAAATTTTTACATTAAATTGCATTCATGGAAAACCCACTCTTACGGATGCACCTGATTCACCGTTCGAACGTCAGGTAGCCTGGTAACTGGCTCACTGTTCAATAATTAGATAAATTATGCCAATAAAAATTCATAATTGATTGGCCGGCATGTTCGGCATGGCGACACAATCATCCCATGGCAACGGTAACAACAATTTAAGCGCACCGATATCCGGGCTACCCGAAAACAGCCAATACTCTCCAACCGACCAACCGATGCCCGATACCCCGAAGGATGATTGCTTTTGGTTAATCAGCAATAATTTCAATTGATGTAACGGGTAATAATTAAAGAACGAGCTTTTGCGCGGTTGTGGGTTTTGCCTCCACTTTTTCTACTTTGCATTCCACATGTTCATATTACATTTATCGGAACGGTGTTCTCTCGCTTTCCCATCGCTCGTATATTGGTTGTGACCGGAACTGGGAGGGGGTTGTAAATATTTGATGCACACTTTCAGCACATTATACGTTTGATCCGCATGATCCATGAGTGCCGTTGCAATGAATTAACCAAATAATCGGCCAATGATCGGTGAAATCGGTGGCAAAAAGGGTTGTTTTGTTGCAACAGCATCAGCATGCAGTACAATGATTTTGGGGTGGTTTTTGCCTTTTTGGCTTTTGAGGATATCGTTTTTATTTCATTTCGCGTGCAGTGGGTTTGCAAGTTTTTTTTGAGGTCAATCGTTCATGTTGGTTCGAAGAATGTTTCTTGATTACAATTAATGTGTAATGTGGGTTTGCTGTTGACACATGTCAAGCTTGTAGTGGTTCGCTTAAACGTGTTCATTTAGTCCTGTTTTTTAAGCACAACTACTTCAAGATGTAGTCTCAGTGCTACTAGAGTCATCAGATGTTCAAGATGTCTTAATCTTTCTGGTGGACTTATCGACGCCCTCCTATATCCAAGAGTCCAAGAGTTCGAAAGTCCGGTATTCTTATTAACATCCCGAGGTTTGGCAAGTCTCTTAAGGTTATCGTATAGCTTGTAGAACCCATTTGACATCAACAGTCCTTCTAAGTAACTTCTTCTTGAACGCAGTTCAAACAGAGTGCAAGTCTCAGAATGATTACTAGGACAATAGATGTTGGATGAAGTTCTGTTTTTCAGTAGCATCGCCTGCTACTTAATCTCAATGCATGAGGTTAAATGAAGCCTCTTTAATCCTCAAATCGTCTATTGACCTCTCATACTTTTGTTCCCAGATCTCTGAGTCTCAGATTACTCTCTATACAATAGGTTGAAGCATCCAGTTGTTATCAGAGATGATCTCAATACATCTCAAATAGTACTGAGCTCCGTAAAGTATAAAGATTTATCTAAATGAAATGATTAGTTCGCAGTTCTCAAGCTTCTAGAAGTCCTAGTGAATTTATTGCTGAGTCTTTCGTTCTAAGATATTCTCCTAAACTTGGATTCTTCAAACCCATAAGGATATCTGATATTCAGTTCGGATAGCCTTTACAAGCGACAAACGAGTTTTATTTTGGACACTGGATACAGTCTGAGGCCTATTGACCTTCGCCGCATAACCTGACTACTTATCGCAAAACAAATGAAGAAAATGTTTCTAAATAGGACCTTCGTCTTCTGCACCGTTTCCGTACAGAATCTTTCAAGAAGAGCTCATTTGATGAGCTAATCATGAAAAGTTATACCTAGAACAGCTGGTTCCCTTTATTTGCCAGGCCTCGCCATCAACTCCACTGAAGTTACAGAGAGACGACGCCAAATTAGTGCTGTCAGAACTTCAATTCACTCAACAAAAAAAAACAACTTCATTTCGTTTGCAAAATGATCCAAACCAAACACGATTGTGACTCTTGGTGCCGCCTACCGGAACCCTTCCAAGCATTCCACCGGCCAGCGTCTTTTCATTCCACCGTTTCAAGACAAATCCCACATTAAATGCTCTTGCATGACACACATAAATGCATGGAATTTAGCTTATCCCCGAATCCATCCACCCGCGGATGGCTATGGCTAGACGACCTTTTCCAGTCCCGGAAGAGTGACGACCCTCGGACACGGCTGTCGAGCAAGCTTATCGCTCGAGAGTCACGGGAATGCACGCAATCGTCGGACGGCCCGGAGGGTGATAAAAAAACACAACCGAAAACCCTCAATTCCGGCACAAACCACCGTACGCCGAATTCCCCGTGGACACTCCCAAAGGAGCATGTTGGGAGCGCGCGCGCTCGCTCACGGCTGAAATGATTGTTTTATGAAATTTTACGATGTTTATCTTCCGAACCATCCGTCGTTTCGATGGGTTTTTCCCGAATTCCACCGGCGTTGGTTGGCTTTTGAGTCTGGACGTGGTGTCTCCCACCATTTCATCCTGGGATTGGTGGCAGTGGTCGCCATCTTTTAACCTTTTACCGATGTAAAAGTCAACGGAAAATCAACGGAAGCTCGACCGGGTGCACGCTCGAGCGGAAACTCAATTTTTCCTACCTACAAGCAAGAAATAACAAGCGAGGGAGCTCATAAAACAACAACACCGAGCGAAAACCTGGTCTGCCACACCAATATATCCGTCGCCAGGCTTTCCAAGGCTTTCGAGGATGGGCTCTTATCGGCTGCCATGATACGAACCCATAGTCCCTCTCCGGTGGGAAACGATGGTTGAGTTGTGTGTGTTTGTGTGTCTCTGTGTGAGTTCCACACTCCAGCCATGTCTTTAAGTATGGGAGATGTGTGCTTTTTTCCCTTTCTTTCTTCGAGCTGAACCTTGAGGACGAAAAATTTACCGCCCATAAATCATATGGGCGACCCCTTTTATGAAGTCGTCGGATGACAGCGGGAAAAGTTGAGCCACCTTTATCATCATCTCCGATCGTAGCAAGCGCCGTACGGCCGTAACGCCAATCACACAAACAGCGCGACGGTCTTGCCGCTATTCAAATTTTCTCCAGTGACAACAGGGAAGAATTTTAAAACAGTTGCTTCACATACGGGTTTTGTAATTTGAAGCATAAATTAATTTATGTACAACATATTCGGTAGTTAGGCTAAAAAAGATAGTGACACACATTTTTATTGCAATAAATTTAAGGAATCAATGAACGATTGCATTATAACCTCTTGCCTATTTATAACTCTTTCGACAGTTTTAGCAACGCTAGAGTGATAACTCGGATATTTCATTCTAATTTGTATACCGTTCTCACTTGCACTCGAACGTTTGATAGGAGAGCATTCTCTGGAGAATAAATCATACCGCCGTGAGAGATATTTTTATGTAAAAAAAAAACACAACGTGTGCTTCAACCAAAACCGATTTCTAGTGCACGTTTTTACTACAGCCTTCACAGAGCAATCGGTACGACGGCAGAACAACCATACAACTGACAAGACAGTACAATTCCTACTTCAAATCTCAAATATCTACTTTAGAAATGACCATAGTATAGAAAAGTTGCGACGCGTAAGACAATCGCAGCAGGCAGTGAGAGCAAGACAGGAACGAAAACAGACTATATTTTTCGCTCTCCGCAGCGATGTGCTAAAAATGTCTGTTTTTTAGAACACTTTTAGAATGCTTTTTGGATTCTAAACACCATGCTACTTTTCTTTCGATTGCTTGGGGAGAAACAGAGAGAGACAGAGAGAGAATAAGAAAGAGAGAGAGAAAGAGAGACAGGATGAGAGAGAGAATGAGAAGGAAAAATGAGAGAGAATTGAGAGAGCACATGAGAGAGAGAAAAGGGGAGAAAATGAGAGAGCGGAAGAGAGAGAGAGAAGAAGAGAGAAAGAGAAAATTTTCTTGCTAAGATTTGCTGTCTGGGAATTGTTTTTTGGGATTTTTGCTAGCTGGGAATTTGGGATTTTCGCGAATTTGCTAGCTGGGAATTTGGGATTTTCTTGCCGATAATTTCTTGTTGGGAATTTCTTATTGGAATTTCGTTTTCGTTTATGCTAAAAACAGCCCATGTGACATTTTTCGAGCCCCATTTTTCTCATACTTTCGTGCATGATTTCGTGACTGTTTTCGTGCATGCTCAAAACAGCCCATGTGACATTTTTCGAGCCCCATTTTTCTCGTACTTTCGTGCATGTTTTTGTGAGAGTTTTCGTGCATGCTATAATAAGCCCATGTGACATTTTTCGAGCCCCATTTTTCTCGTACTTTCGTGCATGCTTTCGTGAATGTTTTCGTGCATGCTAAAATCAGCTCATGCGACATTTTTCGAGTCCCATTTTCCTCGTACTTTCGTGCATGTTTTCGTTCATGTTAAAAAACGTCCATGTGAGTTATTGCCAGAATGAGAATGTCTCTCGTTCTCTCCTTCGCTCAATCTCTGTTATTCTTTTTTACCCTCATTCTTTCTATAATTACCTCTCTCTCTCACGCTCTCATTCTCTCGCTCTCGCTCTCTTTCCTCTCTCTGATTCTTTCTTTCTCATTCTCACTTTCTCATTATCTCTCTCTTTCATGGTTTCATTCAGACTTTCTCTTCTTTCGCTCTTCTCTTTCATTCTCACTCATTCTGTGTCATTCTCTCTCATTCGCTCTTTTTTTCTCATTCTCTTTCAATCTCTCTCATTTTCACTAACTTTCTCTCATTCCCTCTCAATCTCTCTCATTTTCACTCATTTCCTCACACTTTTCTCTCTCTCTCTCTTCTCTCTCTCTTTCTTCTCTCTCTTCTCTCTCAATCTCATTGTCTCTCTTTCTAACTCTCTGTTTCATTCTGAGCTCTCGTTTGTTCACATTTTTGCTTATTCTCTCTCGTTCTCTCGCATTCTTTCTCGTTTTCTCTCATTCTCATTCTTTCTCTCGCTTATTTTCTCTTTCTCTCTTTCTCTCGCTTTCCTTCTCTCGTCACATTTTACCACACGGAGACTGAATGTACATAGGACGAGCCAAATGTCGATTTTGACAGAAAATCCATGAAATATTCGACGCAAAATTGCAATAGGCCTATGAGTGCGCCAAATTTAGACAGCTAGAAGTGAAGTTTACAAAACACTAATCATATTTGACAACTATCTGTCATTCCGTGGAAAACACAGTTATTAAGCTATGATTTTTGTTCCATGCAGTGATCGACACGGAACGAAAGCACCAGACTGCTCGGTTGACAAATCAATCAATACTCATCAGCTTAGATGGAAGCTTCAGCATTTCGTCAATGTGTTTCGTCACTATCAATCAGAACGTAGCTTCCGAAGAGAGGCGCAACGGAAAAGCGAAAAACAAAACCAAACCTGCACAATCTAAGCCAATGCATAAACAAATCATGAGTTGATTAATTTATTCGTGATACGTTGAAAAATCCTATCACCGATTCTGAATCGCTTTTCGAATTAACACTCTGTCCCTGCCCGCCAAACCGGCCAAACTTTCCACGCAGAACACACACACACACACACGTGGGTACCGAACAAAAAAAAGGCAACAAACCTTGTCGCCGGGTCGCAGTTTTTATTTCTGGCCCGTGTCGGTGCATAATTCACCGTCGCGTGCCCGTATCAAATATTTAAGTTCAATCATACACCAACTACTTCCGGGTTTTGTTTTTTAAGTTCAATGCACACGTTCATACCAGTAGCTCGTAAGTGCTGCAATATGTTCGACGGAACAGTGTGGAAATAATTTATGGAAACGTTTTGTTTGCGCGACCAAACTGGATCAGTTCGTGCAACGGCGTTTTCCGGGTGGCGCTTGTAAGGTAAGCAAAGGGCACATGCTTCCGGTGGAAAAAAGCAAAGCAACATTATTAAATATCACCCCGGGAGTGCGGATGCTGTGCGTTTGGTGTCTTGTTTCTATTGCCGCTTGGAACGCTTTAATAAGGCTTAAAGAACGATTGATAAACAATGGCAGAATCATTACCAATTCTGCCGGCGCTGTCAATTTGTTCGTTGCTTTGCTGCACCACGACCACGATGACAAAGTTTGATTGATTTTTGTTTGTGGCTGTCAAGTGAAATAAATACTCTCTCTCTCTCTCGCTCCCTCTCGCTTGCTTTCCCATTCGCGTACGGGAACATTTAATCCCCAATCAATCGGGCTTTTCACAACCAATAATTGATACTACTTGTCATTCGGCAAACAAACATTGTTAAGCCGTATGTACACGACAGCCAATCGATCGAAATGGCATTTGGATGTTAAGAAGCAAATGTAGCTAATGTAGAATTTTTGTTTTTATTACAGTAAAAAAAAATGAAGCTTTGATTACTACGGTAAAGGGAAGCTGTCAAAGTGACATCTGTCACATTAATATTTATTTATTCTTTCAGTATTGTAGAACTCAATGATTTTTGCTTAAACATATGTAAACGAATTGCTTAAAGTTTTGAGCTGTCAATGTGACAAGCGACATTTTAAGTAGTGTTTTAGTACTACAGTTATGCTCTTTAAATTTGAATATAAAACTGTCAATATGACATGTATCAAAGCTTGTAGTACTAATTATTATAAGAAATGTTTTTTTTTAACTGAGCAAGTTACCGTAAGTTGTTTAATTGTTTAATATATTATTTATTAATGGACTTTCAAGTAGCCCACCTAATATCGTTACAATTATTACAAAATTACAATTATTTATTTACTCCCACCGCCTCGTTCTCATAGCTCGCTCATGGAGTTGTTTCATTTTTATTTAACTTTTTAAGTGATTTATTTTCTGCAAGGTGAATCTATCAACATGACATCTGTCAACGTGTTACATTAGGTATTTTATTTAGAAGGTTTAAAGAGACCTTTTAACTATATTTAGAAGAAGCGGTCAAACTGACATCTGTCGCTTGATTATTTAGTTATGTTTATAATATTGTAAAACTGTAGTCAATTTTATCTTATTTTCACCCTAAATATAAGACTCGAAAGATCACAAATTCGAAGCTTTACTAGCATTTAAACAGCGATACATTTGCATGAACATTTGCTAGACTTCCTATGGCGCATTCCAGGAACGTCTTCCCAAGCCAGGTATAGTGACCGGAAAAGTGACCACCCATTTCGAAATCACCTTAGCGATCCGTGGTCGTGTTGCTGCCGACTGCGACCGGAAACCGCATTTCGCTCCTTTTCCCGTACCTCCCTTCTCCCCAATCCTCCCCCCCTCCTTACGACAAACGGTTTCCTTCCTTACCGTCGCAACACGTTCGCACGCCGGAACCAAGCAATAAATGTCACTACAAATACAGACACCAACATGTGACTGGGCGGAAGCAAAAACCCGGTTTGTGTGTGTGTGTGTGTGTGTGTGTGTGTGTGTGTGTGTGTGTGTGTGTGTGTGTGGGTCCAAGATGCCAGCTTGTACGCACTGAAGCAACTTTCGCCCATCGAGCGGAAGGAAACGACGATTAAGGCGGCGAACAGAGAGACCGCGCGCGCTCGCACACACACACACACATAAGCCAATGGCAAATAAAATCGTTTTCTGATATATGACGCCATTATTCATTTTTATGAGGTCGTCCAAAGCGTACCGCACCGCACGACATCCGGGACGACGCCAGAGTCTTCCGAGGACTGGTACACGCACAACCACGATGCTGAGACAGCATCTTTGCGCGTACCCGTACCGTTCGTTTTGCTCGGTGGAAAGGTGGTCTCGGTGGTCGATGCCTTCCTGTGCCGGGTGGTTTTGTCACGGATTCACGTGCCGAAACCACCGGGCGGCGTTGCGGTAGCGAGAGTTCACTCCACGCGACTGCCACCGGTTGCCTTTCGTCGAGAAGGGTTTTGCGGTGCATCCTAGGGTTACTGTGCCAGGTTGGCTGGAATGGTACGTGATTCGGTGCAGGCCACAAATTGAGTGGTGTAAGATTACCTGGCGCAATACGCTCACCTCATTTCGTCATTTCGATTTTCGAATTCGGATCATTTACATTCCGAGCAGGTGTCTGTGTGAATTTACGTGTGTGAGAGTGTGTGTGTGTGCTGAAGTAGAGCACTTGACTCGGTAAACGGTGCTTCTGGGAGATGAGGGAGTAAACATGCGAATGGTACAGATTACAATTGCATGAGGTTTTATTGCAGCTTTCGCTTGAATTGTGGTGAATGGTTTGGAGGAATTGTGAAAAAAAACACCAAAAAGAGGATGTTTTGTAGGGGAAGCTTAATAAAATTACTGTTGTACAATGTAGCTATGTATCTCGAGTGGAGTGATCCTTGAGTGTGATGAATTTAAAATTGGACGTCAAGCTTTTGATGACACAGCGGGTCTTACGAACGCTGTAACAAGACATCAGCAGCAAGAGATTGAGAAATGGCATGTTATAACAGACTAAGAATATAGAATACCAAGTGCCATTATAGAGAAGATTTTAACATTTTACAGCTTAAACGTTCTCAAACTTAAAAGCTGGAATTCAAATATCGATTATGGAAATCCGAACTATTTTCTGCTTTATTTCCTACATTAGGCTTTACAGAAAAGTTGTCTGAAATTGCATGCTTCAGAAGACGCGACTTGTCTAAGATGTCTTCCTCTTCTTCTTCCTTGGCACTACAACCTTGTGAGGTCTTGGCCTGCTATTGCTATGTCGTGTGGAGACCGGTGTCGCTATCGTATACACCACCGGGCCGCCCAAAGATGTCATTATGTAAAAATAGAGGCAATAGAATGAAGAAGATCCCACCAACAAGGCTATATGACAAGCAAATCGCGTCCCAATAGTTCTTCCAAAAAGAAATCTTCCAAGTTCACCAAATTGCAAAGCCGTAAACCTCGTCACTATACGCTATTACAATAGCTAAGAAATCACTTAATCACTGTGATCTTCCAAAATGTTCAAGTTCTCATAAACGTTTCTAAAATCTTCCTTTTCTATACCTTTTGCCAGAACTTGTCCTGATAACCTGTAACATGGCAAAGATCTTCATCAGCCAGCCCGCAGGCAGCTCCTGATGATCTGAATCAACCTTCATCAGTTATTTGATCCTGGAACTGAGCCACGTTGAAGTTAACAAAGACCTTTGTAGTACCTTACGAGTTCTGTGTGGCTAGCCGCAACATCATTTGATGATTTAAACACCCAACTAAACAAATTACTTAGAATATCTTCTATTCTAGGTGATCTTGCATTAAATATTCTGCGTCTAGCGACGAGAAAATCATAGTCCCTTGTGTTGATATCCGCAGGATGTATTTTGAGAAAAGAATAATTAAATAATATCTTTTAAGTTCAATAATAATGAAATCAATCGATGGATGCAGCTGTCGATCTACTTTTGTAAACATGTAGTGTCAATCGGTTGCATGCTGTCAGTGCTGTCAATTACTTATCGCCAATAGCAACCAACACTGACTCTTGACATTAAAGAAAGGAATTAAAACTTCACAATCCAGTAAATTCTGTTTAATATTATTAATGAGCCAATGAATTCTTATAAATCGCATGCAAACATTCATCCAATCTTCGTTGCATACACAATTTATTGCGAAATTTGCCTAAAGCTCAGTCACAATGTCTCTACCGAGTCAAACTGTCGAACTGTCGAGTAAGTCATAGTGTCCCATGCTCACTCCACCAGCTTGACCACCCGTTTGATGAGCTTGACAACAACTCGATAAACGACTTTCGGCGGTTTTCCGCCCCCTCCGGTCGGCCCGGTGTGGTCATTGGCGTGATGCACAGCTGGCCGGTTGTTGGCCGTATCCCGACACAGAATGACCTAACATGGATAGTAAAATGAAACGAAAATCGTTATTCTCTATGATGGTCTGTTTTGTTTGTGCTCATTGCTTGGCCGTGTTGCCAACTCGCACCCTTCCCCAAAACCACAACCGTCCCCCGGTGCGAGTCCACAGTCGGTAGAAGTTGAGTAAGTGCTTGGGATTTAAGATCCCCAAACCAAGCGGGATGGGTATGTTTTATGATAATTTACAAACTCCGGGCTAGCCGGCACAACGCCCGGAAGGAACGGCGGAAACGATTCGGCTCCCCTTGTCGCCCGTTTTCAGACCCCTTCTCCGCCTCTTTCCTTTCGGCCAGCTCACCATAAACGTGATGGGGGTTTTCCGCCGTTTTCTTGCAACCGGCAGAGGGAAAAACTCTTCTCGACGTTCTCCGACGCTATTCCGGGTAGCGAATTATTACCGCATTAAAGTCAACCAACTCATCGACGTTTTTATTTTACAGCTCGTCGTGCGTTTTGTGCAGTAACGAGTGGTGAAGTATCTTCTGCATCTTTACAGATACCCGAGCTCGCGTGAGTGTGGGGGATGTTAGACCGAGAAGAAGCAACAACAACAAAAAAAGCGATGGTGAGCGACGTCGTAAGAAAGAGTCGTGTTTGTTCGCGTTGACGTACACAGACTATAAAAGACGTTTAATGGCATCGTTGGTTCTCTCAGACCCAGACCCAAAAAAACGTTCTTTCGATTCCCACTAAAGCGTGTCCGTTAAATAACACGCAAAAATTACACGGTTGCCCAAAGGATTGAACAACGAAATGGCTTTTACGGGAGCTCCGGAAACAAGCGTACCATTTCGACGGCTCTGTCTCTCTCTCTCTCTCTCTCTCGCTCGATTGTTGTATGTGCCGGCATTTTGGACAATACCGTTCAGCGGGATACAGTTTCATCCGACCAATTTCTAAACGCTTTTGTCAGCACGGCACGGATTGAAAACGGCACGGATAGAAAAATGGTGGAAAATGCAATCAACAGGACGAAGGAACGTTCTATTCCAACGCAGGAAAGTTTATGTTCCCGGGGCCGGCATCTTCGACCCGGCAGCCCAGTTTTAATAAGAATGATTAATAATTGATCAGGAAGCATCTGTCACGCTGCGTTACTGGGTTTCGATTGTGTGCGAATGTGTTTTATGGCGGGACCAGCAGGGACGCCATTTTCTTTACAGTTTTTGTTGCCAGCAGAATGTGTGTGCGTTTGGTTTGTGCTAAACTGGAAAGTAAGGAGAAGAGTTAGGATTTTTTAGAACTTAGATACGAAAAATGGAAGTTATTTTTCAATTTTATAGTTAATTAATGCAAATCACACTAAGAAACTTCTTTAGCAAAGATTCAAAATTTGGTTAGATTTAGTTTTGATAGTAGTTTCTGGGCTCCAAACTTCAGGATTCATGTACAACAACATGACACGTAAAGTAAATTAGTGTCTTGGTTATGTTGGATTGCTTATTATCAGAACTTCTTTAAATCAATCTAGAGTTTATGGGCGGACTCACTCCAGACTGCTTGATGTTATTTTCATACTCTTCTTTACGATCTCGTCTAAGTGGCATTCGCTTACTTTATCATGGTATGGTATACGCTTATGATCAAGCTTTAAATAATACACTAAAGTACCTAAAGACTATGAATAGTCCGTAAGTTCTCAGTCATTTCTGTGATCAAGGGAGTCGTCAGGACCAACTTTTGGATCTTAAATGTGGAGAAGTTACGGACGATTTCAAAGCTTCAAAGCGTCTAACTTCCTTTATGTTCTTGAGTATGTCTGCAGTAACAAGCTCCGTTTGAGTGTGCTCTTATTATCTCTTGTTCGAGGACTTCTATGGTCAGAGCATTCTAGTAAGCATTCTATAATATTATTGGAGCTCCTATAACCAACCTTGATGTACAAGATAACCCTCGAATCTTCCTCCAGAACTCGAATGAGCTATTGCGAGTGCAAATTATACCTCTTTGACGAAAGGTGAAGTTGCTGCTTAGCCAATTGCTCCTAGGTCTATCGTGTGTTGTAGATCTGATCAGTGATTGTTTTTTCTTTACAAAATCCTTTCTAATAGGAATCTATTTTGAAGAAATAGGGTGAATTATGATGCCAGAATACTAGTGAGGTCATTGACTGCCCCTAGAGCTAAGTGTTGGACCACCATTTTGAATAAAGATAGAGTGTAGAGCTGACAATTGTAGTTCTAGACTCTGTGCAAGAACATATCTGGCTGGTTACTGAACGGACATCCATTCACATTAGTTCAATATTTCTGCTTAGGTCAAGCGTTATTTATTTTCTCTAGGTCTAGGTCTTCTAGATCCCTTCCTTCTCATTTTCTGTCATTTAGGACTTGCCTAACTACTTACTGAAAAGTAGCTAGATGGTTAGTTAAAATTAAAGTTAACAACCCGAATCGATATGAGATATGAGACAAAAACAGCTTTAAGCATTCATTCTCGCCATACTTCCAGTCCACAATTTACCCACTTTAGCTTTTAACGACCGATTTTTAAAAGCCCAAATCATCGTTAACATTGTTATTATAGGAACGCCGAAGCTACACTTACACCCGCAACATAACTCCACATTTCCGGCCATCTGATTTGCATCGATTGTAGCACGGATAGGCAAAAACTGAACCACCCCCCGCCGGGGGAAAACCTCACCCCACATCACCTTAAACCACATCAAAAACAATAAAGCGTACCCAGAGCAAGTTACTGCCCGTGGAAAACTCATGTTTTTGACAAACTTGCGCCGGCGAATGCGTTCTTTAAGGTGCAAAGTTGCGCCTTTTTTTGTTTTGCTGTGTTGTTGCGAAACCCCGACGGATCAAAACAGCAACATAAACACCTCACCCTCACAGAAGGCGAAACTTTCCAGAACCGTCGATGGTGGCCAACACCAACGAGCTACTTTAAAAAGGTGACTCTCTCGCTTTCTCCCTAGAGGCTCCCTGGTAAGCTGGAAGGAAGCGGATCGGGCAAGGCAGAAGAAAAGGCGGAAGTTGTTTTAGTGCTCGGTGCATTATGCACCGTAGCAGCACCGTAGCAGCGCCGGGCTGCATTGTGACATAAATCAAAAATGCAAATGACTTCAGTGCCGGTGGGGCCAGGGCCCGCTACTCAAATCATGGGAATGATGATTGCAGCGGCCATCGTCATGTTCCTGCGCTACCGAGAACGCCTTGGCCCGTAAGTGGAAAATGGACGAATCGAAAACCCACCGAAAGATAGGAGATAAGCTAGCTTAGCGAAAAGCCGTAAGAGAGAAACTACCGAGCGAGAGAGAGAGAGAGAGCGAGAAAAAATGCTTTAAAAACATCCGCTCGATCGCATCGCATCCCGGAAGTGCAGTCCGGAACCCATTGTCCGGAGTACAAGCTTTTTTTTTTGCTGTTGCATAAACCCTACACACCACTCCCACAGGCCGGTCGGTGTAACAAGTCCTCTTGTCGATGGGCCAGGAGCCTTGCAGGACAAAGGGAATCGAAATTGCTGCCGCGGAGCACAAAACACAATCATAATCGCTCATACAAAAGGCACTGCCCACCCAGTGGGGAGGTTGTTAGCAGGTGGCGCCCGGGTTGGAGTCACCTGCATCGGATGGATGCACATCGTTCCCGGTTCTGAAAGTGAAGAACCTTACCGCTTCTTGCACTTGATTTGGGGGCGTTTGATGGAGTTTTTCGCTTTCGCTCCGGCACATTCCCAAATGACACACACACAAACGCTCACCCCTAATCACAACCCACTCACACACACACGTACACATCCCTTTACAGCTCTAAAATGAGCCATCTGTGCCATCGTTTGTGAGTGAGATCCCCCATCAGTTTACGGTGACTTTAAAACTGGTCTTAAATTTAAGCAAACATCCTTCATCAAAACCCCCTCACGGAAAAGTTGCTTCCGCTGCTCCCGAGTCCAAATCCGTGCGCCGGGCCTGTGTGCCGAACAATGTGGCTACCGTACCGTATGTGTGTGGGGAACACATCGTGATGATGGAAACAGCAAAAGTTATAAACATGCCTGACATAATCATAAATAATGAGTGTAGCATTATGCTGGGAGTGATATTTGTTCTCCACAAGGCATCGATACTGACCCCCAAGGGTGAGAAGGGAGGCGGAGGGATTGGGGGGAGAGATGAAAAGGGAGGAAAGGCAACGCAGATGAGCCAACCCCGAAACAACAATCCGGCCCGGTTTGTGACTTGGCTGGCCTTTTCAAATACAATAAACTAGAGCTGCAGTTCCAGCGAGTGACAGTTTGGCAGAACGTTAAACAAGCAGCTGCCTACGGAGATGACGGGTGAGTTTAAGCTTCCCCCTGCCAGCTCCACTTTCCAGCCCCTTGGATGGAATTCCCCTGATGGAACGGAAAAGATGACTACTACCTACCGTTAGTCGCTTCCCTCGGGAATTGCGAGGGTTTTGGGGAGGTTGAATGTGAAACATCATCCTGATTCGGTTGGGTCTGTTTCTGTTGCCGGGTTCTTCCACGGTTGTTGCAGGTTACAGCCGAAATGTGGTACATGATTACCTAATCGGAGATTGTTGGACCCGGGGGAATTGATTTCCTTGGTTGCCGGTGTCTATCACACACACACACACACAGCTTTTTTCCACTCGATCACAGTGTGACCGAAAAGTGAATTATGGCCGCTATGGTGGAAGGATAACTGTGTCACGTTTCATGCAATAACACACACACACTCATACACAAAACAAGATGTTCTCCCTTAAGACGGGGTTTTGCAACAAGGGTCGGAGGATGTTTTTTTTATTGTGGGAACTAATGTTTGAACACGGGGCGAAAGGGGGACTGTTTTTTTGTGTGACAAGAAATTATGACAACCCTGGGAACGATTAATGGATGCGGAAGCAAAAAGGATTACGATCTGCAGTGTGAGTGGATAATTGTGATGTGGATGTGGTACACGCTCATGGGCAGTGATTATTCACATTAGCAGTTGTTCTTGTTTTGAGGCGAGCTTACAAGCACAAGTTAGGTTAAACTATTTTTGGAATAGTCTTAAAGATAGATCTTAAATAGCTTTACAACTTGATTTTGGATTTTGAAGGATTAATCTTTTCGACGCTAGAACACTGACCTCGTGTCTCAAGGGTACAAGAGTCTCAAGTGAAGTTCACCAGCAAAAATTCTTTGGAGCTTGCCTGGGTCCATTGTCAGGACTTCTCAAACATTTAAACCACCAAGATTCTGCTGCATTGTACATCTCTCGATACAGCAGAACCGCCGTCTTTTACTCTCAGTAAACTCTGGAACATAAGAAGTTCCAAAGAACCTCTGGACACTTCTCTGAACATACTCTGGACACTTCTGGAGTATCTGTGATTAGTATGACACTCTTAAGTCGAATAATTAGACCCTGTAAGGTGATGTTTGAAGGCATCATGCAAACTATCACAACTAAGGCGTTATAAAAAATGGTTTTAAAAATATCAACGATAATCCGACATCTTTGTAAAGAACTTCGTTAGGAAATTTCTTACACATACACTCATAGCATCATATGTATTCCCTCAGGAATAACTTCGTGAGGATCTTCACCATCATCAGCTGTAGTTGATCTGTCGATCACAGGCAGATCTCTTCCTTTTAAGAGAAATTGCAACTTTCGCCTGACAGTTATTCATGTCCGTAAGCTTCAGTAGGTGTAGCTCAAGAAATCTTAGGTCCTACGAAGAAGTTCCTGGATAATATAAATATTATTACTAACATCCTCAGTCGATGATGTTCCAATCTGATGAGTAAAGTCATCATGATCACCTTCAAGGACGAGACTAACATGAAGCATTTTGGCTGAGATAGACCTGTTTCAGGATCCTTTTGTTCCTGAATTATCAAGTAATTATTGGCTTCACATCTCTTTCCCACATCAAGTTCTTGAAGTGGATTCTTCGTTGAAAAACGGGGCTATTTTAATTTGCGGAGTTGAAATTTGAAGACCTCTTCTGGAAGGACCTCTACTGACCACATTGTTGACCAAGAAAGGATGGAAGTAGTTAAGTTCATCTCCTAGCCTAACTTTATATTGGAGATGTTTAACCATTCCAACGTTCATAATAATGGCCAATAAATGCAGTAATTAAAGAAGATATGTTAATTTTAATTACCTTTAGAAGACTATTTTATTTGAATTTCATATTATTTGCTTAAGCCAGAGGAGTTATAACCTAGTTATAATTAGATAAGAGTAATTCAAACACTAAACGATGCAACTGAATAATCACTGCACGATGATGGATCTATTGTGATAAATCGTGCCGATATGATACTAATCCACTTTATCTACCATCCACCAGTACACGGATTAAAACCTGTCCAGGGGATCATAAATCTCCTTCACCGGGTGGCTTCTACCGTTGCCCGCTTCCGATGGTACAAAATGTGTTTGCATATTTTTACCACCTACTTTACATCACAAATTCTTCTCCGGTGCGTGATGGATGTACACCAGCCAGAGTATAAGGTAAGATTTTCCCGAACTGGTAAAGGAATTTTCCCAAGGCCTCCCTCAATCCTTCGGGCTGGTCCGGGAAGGAAAGTTTGTTTCCGAAAGGCATCCGACCTCCTAGACAGTTTTGGGCCCTATCTGTTTTTTTTATAGACTCTCCTACTCCTTCTGGCTCTGGCCGTCTAATCTCTTTAGCTGGTAGAAAATCTCTTAATTCTCTATGTCTCTCCCTCTCCCTCTTTTTCTCTCCCGATCTACCTTCCAACCTCAGCTCGGAAAAGCCTGCGAAGCCCCAAAAGTCGTTCGTTTCCGTCATGCATAAATTATGGATAATAATTAAACTTAATTATACGGCAGCATTAAAACAATTTTCGAAACTATAAAACATCAACGAATAAATTTTCACTGGTACGAAATGTTCCCCCCCGTATTGCCCCCTGTAGCCGGAAAAACTATTTTCTCCATTTTGTTCATCGTCGCAGAAAGCGACGTCGCCGTCTTTGCTTACCGGATCTTTAGAAATTGCTGAAAGGGAAGGTGAAGAAAAGGGGATTTTGGGAGGTTCGGAAGTGGTCCCAGAGGTTGGCGGATTGTCTTAGCACTCGTCTCCCTCCCCCTCCTACCACAATGAAGACGGATGCTACCGGTGTTTACCGGTTTTAGGTGAGTTCCGGTCGGATTTTGCTCCGTGGGTGTCAGCCAGCATATGTAGTACCTTTGCCACCCGGCCAGTAAAGTGTGTATGAGAGTGTGAAAATGTGCCCACCCACACTACCCGGTAGTGTTGGGTGCATCTTCCGAAAGCACCACCGCCGTTCATGAAGTGAATATTCTTGGGAATTTTCGGGCCTCGATTGCGCAAAGTTACACCAAATTACGAGCGGCCGATACCCAAACTCGGAAGAAGGCCTGGCTCCGGGGGAATTAATTTACGATGACTTCGAACGGATATGATGGAGTTTATTGCAAAAGTTACCTCTCGGCTCTGGGTGGAGGACCAGCCTTCAAACACATACGTGGAGCTGCATCTTGCAACTTATCGGAAGATCTCAATTTTCGCCCCCAAACAGACTCTCGAACACTCTCAAGAAGCGGTGCATCGACGCATAAATATGCAAACTAATAAACTTGTGTACCGTCGTGCGGGTGTCAATAGGTGTCGGTGTGAAAAGTTTTCCCTCACATGAACACACGCAAATCGCACCCAACCTTAGATTTGCGGTGAAGCTGCAGTTTGCAATTTTGGGCACCGAGACAACACTATCCCGGCTGTCGCGCAATTGAAGACTTGAGAGCTTTTGGAGAGCGTGAAACTAAGTGAGGTTCCAACCCACATTCGCTGATTTACGGACACCTTCTTCACATGTGCTTTCGCGCACCCCTTTTGCCCGGGGATGGCAGCGTCGGTTGTGAAAGATATATTATCACCGGTGAAGATTTATCGACGCTCGGAAAACGCAACAACTGGCCCCCGTCGCACGAAAAAAGGGCAACAAACTGTTTCACTTTTCCGAAAATAATACGTTTGGAGTGTTGCTTTTTTTTTTTGTTTGGTTTTCGGGACGGCAAGAGAAAAAGAGCGAGACTGCCTTTCTAAGGTTGATGTAATGTCAGCCGGCATGTTCTTGTCATTGTCAAGCATTAATTTTGTAGGTTGAAAAAAAAAACAACATGCCGGCAAAGTGAAACAATAAGGGATGAAGTGAAAAATGGACGACAAGTGGGAACAGAGCAGCAAACAATACAGCACCATAAGGCAGAAGGAATCGGCAAAACTGCTTTCCACCTCGGAAGCTAGTTGAACCGAGTCGTATTAGAAGCGTCTCGATTGCTACGGCAGACGAGAGGATTTGCTTTTTTGCGGAAGAAAAAGAAAATCATCCGGTTTCTTACGGTAAGCAGCTTTGGACATTTTGTTACAACAAATGTGTGCGTTACGTTTAATGATGACATCTGGAGCTTTTGGTACTACCAGCAGTATTGCTTTGTGTGCAAACGTTAGTTGAAACGGTGGACATTTTGCAACAGGAACTCTTACGCTGTTTAACGGCACGACGAGATGGAACTGGAGCTTCAAAGCTTTTTACGAGGGAACTAGAGCAATCAAGTCTAGCAAATAATGAGAATTTATTCTTTGCCAAATCAATTGTTATTTGTAGTCTGTTAGAAACAGGATATAGAAGGGAAAATCACTCAAGACTCTACATACAATTAAGTTAGACCTTCTCAAAAATCAATTTCTATTGACAGACAATTTATATTATCGGGTTGTGGAAGCAAAACTTCTGTTCCTGAGAAATTCGTTTGTTGTCGTTATTTTTCAAACGTGAGTCTCGAGGGAAGTTCATGTCACTGGTGCTCTATAAATGTCTACAATGTCAAGATGTGCATTTTCTTTGGTTGTAGAGTATTATTTATTTAACTCCTTACAGTTTTAGCTTATTTTGTCTAATAAAAGTGTGCAAGATTGTGATGCGCTTAACAAAGAAACTGTCAAAATGGTGTATCAGTTGTCAATCGTTTCGGGATGAGTTTACCCGGTTTGGTTCAATTCCTGCGACTGATCGACTGTTTGAAAGAAATTTAAAATATAGGCAACGAAAATCTCTTTCTGCGTAAAGAAACAGGACATAAAAGACAATTAAAATGATAAAAAGAAGTATAACAAAACGGAATACTTTAGCAATACGGCCAGGCCGTTCTAATGGAATTAAAAAAAAAAAAAAAACGGAATACTTTAGTTTTCCAAAGCATTCTCGATGCACATATCATAAAAATCATAACCTTTATTAATGTCTTGTAATTATGGTGCAATACATCCCGCAAAAACGTTTCCTTCGCCCATCGTTGTACACTCTATCCGTGCTTAGAGAAATGAATAAATCTCACCATCTCACATTAAGCATCCGTCTGAAAAATGGATCAATTGAGCAACCAATAAGCTACACCGATCCGGGACGTACGGAAGGACAGAACGAAGGCGAAAGCTAATGGTGTAACATATACCGCACAATAAACAACAACACCGATCATTCCCGGGTTTCCCGGGTTTGATGGAGACATGAGCACAGACACACATCAAGGCATTGGCACAACCCAAAGCGAGCGAAGAGAATAACAAAAAAAACCCGAAACCCATCCAGGCTCCAGCATTCTTCCGAGTCACGCTATCCTTTCCCGAACAACAACCACAAAAAAAGCGCCCAAAACGCCCTCAAACCCAGATTCAACGTTTAAGCCGAAAGCCGGTTTCCCAGGATGTCGCCACTAAAACACGGTCCGCCTCGTACCCGAGGGAGGCTTTCTCCGCATGCACGGGCGGCCAGATGAAGAAAAATGTCGACGATTATTAATCACAAAATGTATTTTCATCCGCGTGTTAGCATGTGGCACTTTATTTCCACTCCACCACGGTGCTGAGGTTTTGTGTAGCCCCCCCGTCGTGTTCGGTACCATCGCGATGATGCGAAGCACCACGAAGGCGTGCTGTCTCGTACGGTGCGCTAGATCTATCTTAGATTTACCCCGTGGTGAGCTTTCGGTCCTGTCCCGTATCCCGACCATTTGGGGGGGGGGGGCCGTTGTTCATTCTTTATTCTCTCTGTCAGACATGTTCCGGTGTTGTTTCGGGGCGACCCGCTCACATGCGGACGGCTGAAAATGCCTTTACGTTTGCGTGGTAGTCTGCGCGACTACCGTCAGTGCACAATTTTTCCCAAGCTTTTCATCACTGCCAGCGCTCACATAAGCGTGAGTTAAACGCTTTGACTCGAGCTGCACGAGCCAAGATGGTGTCCCCGAGCCACCCGAGACGGAGGCCCAAGGATTTGGCCTTTGCCAGGGGGGTTGTACTCTGTAGAATTTTGATTTATTTCTCAACGGTGACAAATTTGGTACGATGCGGTGAAATGGAAATGTGTGTAAGCCTCACGACGACGACGACCGACCGACCGACCGACAAGACACATCTTCACAGCCATGGAAAGATGGCGTTTCTTCTTTCGCGAAGGTAGTTTAGCTAGAAAATTTACGACAAATTGTTAACGCTTTGCTATTTTCATTAATGCGAACATTATCCCCGAACCGTTTCGGATGTAAACCGAGCTGAAGAAGCGACGGAAGATGTGGTAGGTGGCGGAGAAGCTAAATCGAGCGTCGGTCTAGAAAAAAAAAACAGCGCAAGAAAAGTTAACCGAAAGACTCGAAACTTGCTAACCGATGCAGTTTCGGGGGTAGAATATAGCCCGTAACCTTCTGCACAGCAAGCGGGTTTTTTTTTTGTCGGGGAGTGTTTTGTGTTTATGAAAAATTACAGCACCAATGTGGTTCGGCATTGATAGATGCGTTCATATCGAGAAGCTGAGAAAGACATATCAAATTTCGGTTTCAATATGGTGAAGGGATAGATGCCTTTCTGGTTTGGAAGTTGTGCAATAGTTTGAATAATTGTTAACTGAAAAATATGTATATTAAATTGGTGGAAATAATCCAGTACGCAGAGAGAACTTTTGAGCTAGTAAAAGAGATTGTCTAAAGCTCTTGATCGGTTAATTAAAATTAAACCAAGGAAGCTAAATCTATGGCAGACCAAGACCTCTCGATACTGTACTGCTAGAGAAGGAGAAAGTTAGTGTAGTTAAGTTAATGTGGCTAAGTTTTAAATGCGAAAAATCTCACAAGATTGGCTCACAAGATTTGAGCTTTGAATGATGTACTCCTGGAAAGCCTAGTGGAAGGCTTCTGCAAGATAGTATTCTCAGTAATACTGATGTCATCGTGATTTGCAAACTCAACTCGAATAATTACTCAACTTTTGGTCATGAGTACATGGAGGCTTCAGCTAATCTCGGAAGTGGCCCATTCCCATTCTAATGATTCTCTGACGGTCATCTTCAAGATCAACTTTAATCTGGTGGCACATTGTCGGGAGAGTCAGAGAGACATCTGAGCACAGAATATTTGACTGACCTCGCTTGATCGCCACGAGACACCGTTTGAATACTTAGGTTGAGGAAGAGGTTACTGTGGAACCCGCGACTAAAGAGGTACGACTGAGACAGATCCACGGGACTCAACAAGATTAACATCTTGTGTTATGGCCGAGAGAGCCATACCATTAATGGTGATCCTGACCTTATACTGTGCCGACGGCTATGATCTCCGTGGAAGAGCATGCTACCGTCACGGACAGTACAACGACACTGACAACTGGAAGAGTCTCTTTAGCTTTTTAATGACCAAAAGTAATCTGGCAATTCCGTAAAGCCAACTGGTAATCTATGAATGTTTCGATCCTTTCGAGAAGGTTTTAGTCGGTAAGAATCTGGCAGTACTCTTTAAAGATCTCCTCCTCAGGTTCACGTCAGAGGAAATTCTAGAACCTATAAATTAGTTTTAATGATCCAGATTGGTCAGACGGAGTTGGCGGCCGATACCTTCACACGGTAGGATCGCAGGCACGTACGGCTCTGATTTTTCCCGGCGAGAACTGTCAGAGTAGCATTCCGATAACACAGTCATTAATTTTAGATAATCAGGATTAAGCTCAGAGCTCTAAACTAAAACAAATACTGCCGATATCTGTGTATTGATTGCATGCTGTCAGTGCTGTCAAGAATAGTGTGCCGTTAATGTGTGGTGTGGTGTGTGTGACGTTAATGAAAATTGAAAGGATTATCACAATTTTAATCCTTTTTCATAGGAAAAATGCTCCTTAGAAGCTGTTTCATCTGTCTCCTTAAATCACTTCATGTAATAAGTTCACTCCCGAGTCACCTGAGGCGGTCTTTATTCCCAGAATAAGATAAGTCTGTTTTTTTTACTTATTTACGCCACACATACAAACATAAAAAGGCGTTATCGCCGTTAGGTAAGACATCAAAAGGACTAATTTTCCAGGGACACATAAGTTGATCATATAAGTGACAGAAGAGATTTTCATTGAATTAGATTATTTGCAACAAACATTTTCTGTTTGTTTTGAGTACAGCTAATCTTGTATTACTTTAATTGATTAAAATCGTTCAATATAAACTCCCCTTTTTCATAAGAAAAATAATAATGTCACGATAAACGATTCCAAATAAATTGCATGTAAAGTCCGATTGCAGCATCGGACACCACGACATTGGCTGCTCAGCCCAACGACAACCAGCTCATATTTCACGGCTACTGCTAAGAATAATTGTTTTCCATCACCAGCTTCACCGCCGGACGACCCATTCCCGTCCGTGCAAAGTTTTCCGCCCGCCTTTCCTTTATCTCTCACCGTGTCCGCGTTTTGAATCATCAGCGATAAATTAATTTTTCTTCGAAACCTTCCGATCCTTCCGATGAGCATCGCTCGCCCAAGCAAAGTTCATTCATTGCTCTAGCGGCAGAAGAAAAAAAATGGTCACCGCCGCGTAGGACTGCTTCTTTTCTACGGCACGCAGCGAAGGACTGCACAGACGTGCTACAACACAACTCCGGACCGGTATTTTCCCGCACCAAACCTCCCAACTCCCATTACCTGCGAGTAATTTCACGGTGACGTAATTTATGATTCGCATAACTTACATTTCCGGCCGTGCAAAGTGTGTGCACAACCTCCCCCAGCCCAGTCCCGTTCGGTCACGTCACCAAATGCCGGAAACTCAACCGGGCAAAGACTAACAAACGCGCCGACTAAGAAAAGCGGACCGAAGGAAGCGAGCAAAAAGAAAAACCGCTTAAACGTGCCAACGGAAGTGGAAAGATTTTTTCCCCGCAAGAAGTTGTTTCCAACGGGGCGGAGGTTCTTGGGCAGGGAACAGTGAGGGAGTTCCGTTTTCTTATTTGCTGCCGCATTCACCTGGGTTCCATCAATTAAAAATTGAACAAAGCATCACCACGAAGCCACCGTATGGGCACGGGTATGGGTTTGGGGAGGGGGGTGGGGTGGTCATACGTATTTCCCAAATGGGGGCAAAAAAAAGAAGAAAAACGAGAAAAACAGATGATACAGAGACGAACAAAAAACACACACACACATCCTGTACGCACGACAATGGGTAGAAAAATTGGTTGCCAACTGGTTTTTTGAAATGGGAGTTGCAGGGTGGGAGAGAGGAAAACCGAGAACTTACCCCGGAAACCGGAAACGAAAACTTCAATATTGTAAAAGCGATCACTAGACTTTGGTATCGTTGCGTTAGTTCAAAAAGTTTTCCACCACCTTGTGTGCCGTCCCCGGTTTGTGTGCCTCATTGTTATCCTTTTTACCCTACGTCAGTGTCGATATCAAGCTCATACGCAAGAAGACGCCAACGGTGCCACAGCCTGTGCCTGCCACTGTTGGGAAACTCCTGAGCGCTCTCTCTCTTTCTTTTTCTCTTTTCCACTTTTTTGCCTTTTTCGTGCAAACGTTCACACAGCTCAAACAGCTACCATTTAAACAGTTTTTCCAGGCGTAGGTTTTGTTAAAAAGAATGTCGATGGACCACGATGCTCAAGGTGAACGTTGGATAAGCGGGAGGGAAATGCCGCCTGAATGGCCAGTAGGACAAAGAATGCTTTTGGCTTGGCAATGCGTATGTTTGAGTAAAAGTTAGTCAGTCGTGCCGTTACCGATCCCTCACGATGATCGACGCACCGTCGCACAATGGTCGGTCAGATGGACAGGTGGACGAAAACTTCTTAAAATTTAATCCATCTGGAATTTGAGTTTCCTATCGAGTTCTTTACTTAAGCTAACCCATTTGAGTTTTTGGTATTAAAATCGTCAATGTTTACTATTTTGTAACGTCAACCGCTGTGACAGCTAACGCATATAGTACGCAGTTAAATAAGGATCAGCGACGCATGCAACCAAAAAAAGGCAATGACCATGGAGAGAGAGAGAAGGTGATGTCCGAGGTAGCAAGCGACAGTAATTAGAGATACCATGAAGCTCACGCTTCAACTCAATTCGCCACCAACAGTTTAGGTTGTTGAGATCGTTGAATGGTATGGCTCAACAATCACCTGAACCAAAAGATATCAAAGATCTCGAGAAGCAGTGCTGCCAATTAACTGTGTTAGCAATTTCTCGAGTTCCTCAAGGACTTCGAATATCTAATCATCAAGGACTTTGAAGATTGGTCTAAACAGAAAAAGGTCATATGATGCTAGTCTAAAGAAGCGAATAGACTTAAGCAACTCTGCTTATCGATGATAGTTTGTTAGCGATCTTCAAGAGATATTTTAATATCATGCAGAAGGATTGCCAAACCATGTTTTATTTGTGGATTTCGTCCATTTCCTTCTGTATTAACTTCCATCAGTCAATATTAACTATTGAATACATAATTAGCAACTTAAGATACAGGATTCACGGGGAATTGCCGATATCAAGCTCATACGCAAGAAGACGCCAACGGTGCCACAGCCTGTGCCTGCCACTGTTGGGAAACTCCTGAGCGCTCTCTCTCTTTCTTTTTCTCTTTTCCACTTTTTTGCCTTTTTCGTGCAAACGTTCACACAGCTCAAACAGCTACCATTTAAACAGTTTTTCCAGGCGTAGGTTTTGTTAAAAAGAATGTCGATGGACCACGATGCTCAAGGTGAACGTTGGATAAGCGGGAGGGAAATGCCGCCTGAATGGCCAGTAGGACAAAGAATGCTTTTGGCTTGGCAATGCGTATGTTTGAGTAAAAGTTAGTCAGTCGTGCCGTTACCGATCCCTCACGATGATCGACGCACCGTCGCACAATGGTCGGTCAGATGGACAGGTGGACGAAAACTTCTTAAAATTTAATCCATCTGGAATTTGAGTTTCCTATCGAGTTCTTTACTTAAGCTAACCCATTTGAGTTTTTGGTATTAAAATCGTCAATGTTTACTATTTTGTAACGTCAACCGCTGTGACAGCTAACGCATATAGTACGCAGTTAAATAAGGATCAGCGACGCATGCAACCAAAAAAAGGCAATGACCATGGAGAGAGAGAGAAGGTGATGTCCGAGGTAGCAAGCGACAGTAGTTAGCGATTCCATGAAGCTTACGCTTCAACTAAATTCACCACCAACAGTTTAGGTTGTTGAGATCGTTGAATGGTATGGCTCAACAATCACCTGAACCAAAAGATATCAAAGATCTCGAGAAGCAGTGCTGCCAATTAACTGTGTTAGCAATTTCTCGAGTTCCTCAAGGACTTCGAATATCTAATCATCAAGGACTTTGAAGATTGGTCTAAACAGAAAAAGGTCATATGATGCTAGTCTAAAGAAGCGAATAGACTTAAGCAACTCTGCTTATCGATGATAGTTTGTTAGCGATCTTCAAGAGATATTTTAATATCATGCAGAAGGATTGCCAAACCATGTTTTATTTGTGGATTTCGTCCATTTCCTTCTGTATTAACTTCCATCAGTCAATATTAACTATTGAATACATAATTAGCAACTTAAGATACAGGATTCACGGGGAATTGCGGCAGATACAGAATCTTGAATCCTTTAAAATAACATATTTCCAACTATTCTTGGAAATTCTCTTACTCATTCATTTCCCATGGACTTCGAATAACAATCGATTAGAACCAGGAAGTTATCGAAGAAGTTTTGGATTTTTAACGAGATTATTACCTCGATGTTAATCGGGTTCGGGTCTCCCGGTGGTAGATGCGACAACAGCGCCGGTCTTCACACGGCAGGACCGGGGTTCAAGTCTCATGTGGGTCGTTCCCCCAAAGTGAGGATTGCCTAACCAACTATGCGGTATCAATTAGTCTTACTTACTTACTTATCAGGCGTTACAACCGCTTCGCGGTCTTGGCCTGCTGCAACAATCCTCGATACCGCTCACGGGCTAGCGCCGTCGTCTGCCAATCAAGTATCCCGGCCGTTCTGGCGGACGCATCTACGCCATCACTCCATCTCAGTTTGGGCCTACCACGCCTCCTCTGTCCATGTGGACGGCCTAAAAGGACTTTACGGGCTGGGTCGTCCGGTGCCATTCTCATGACATGACCAGCCCACCGGAGCCTGGCGAGCCTAACTCGCTGCACGATGGTAAGATCACTGTACAGCTCATAGAGATCGTCATTGTAGCGGCTCCTCCATTGTCCTTCCACACATACGGGGCCAAAAATCCTTCTGAGCATCTTCCTCTCGAACGCGGCTAAGAGCGTTTCTTCAGTTTTGGACAGAGTCCATGTCTCAGAGGCGTATGTGAGTACTGGGACTATAAAGGTTTTGTACAGTCCCAGCTTCGTCCGTCGCGACAGGTATTTTGAGTGGAGAAGTTTCCTCAGACTGTAGTATGACCGGTTGGCAGCCGGCACCCTTGCGAAGTCAATTAGTCTAGTAAGCCAGAAATGGCAGGCATGACCTAAGAGGTCGCTAGGTCAAGAAAGAAGATTAACTCGATGGAACAAACAATTTTCAACTATTCTGGTGTTAATTCTACAAAAACCATCATAGTATTAAGCTAATCCAGCTCGTCCAGTCTATATGAGTCAGGTTATTAATACATTCCAGGGGTATAGTGCTTAAATATTGCTCATCAAACGCCGAGACTATCGACACATTGTCCACATTGTAAGCCTCCAAAAAAAGCATCAAGTTTCGACGACATCATAAATAATGCATCTGTCCATTATGTTCGAGCTGGACCACTGTGCGCCTTGCGGAACGAGAGGGAACAGGATAAGAAAGAACGGAAATGCACATGTACCTAGGATGCCTAGGATGGAAGGAAACCCTTTACAGCGTGCCACAGCGGTGTCGATGGAACCGGTGAGTGCCGGCAAACACATGCCCTTGGTTCCGGAGCCTTGGTTGTTATTTGAGTTGGCTGCTGCAGGTCTGCTCCAGCTTCTCCGGTTCAGGAAAATGTGGAAAGTGAATAACGGAACAACTAAAAAAAGCTTCCCGAACAGACTTCCAACTTCGACAAAGCGTACCAGAGAGATAAGAAAAACAACACTGAAGGAGAAAGGAGCACACACACACAGACTCGTAAAAAAAACGCTCCAACGAGCTGACCAACCGTTCGCAACGCTTTTCATTGGCCGATTCCGTAAGTGAAACGGACGAACTTCATAACTTTGATAGAGCAAAATTTCCCCTTCGCCCTCGGAACCACAACCTCACCCAGGAAGTCTTTCGGGGTGAGTGCGGAAAAAAGCTCGATGCGAGCGAAAAATTCTTATGGAGCATAAAGGCCCATTCATAGGCAAAGGAGGCGTCCGAAGAATGGGTCGGTCTGGCTAGCTGAATGGCGTCCAGTGAAGTAAAGCCGAAGGAACGGAATACACACACAGAAAAAAAACCTTCCCTCCGAGCAAGCTTGAAGGAATCCTTTCGCACGAAAAAAATACAGTCCCCAAACATTTGGAAGTCGAAATCCGGAACTCGAACCTGCATTTGGCACTCCGTTACGGGATACACACGCGGGCCCTCGGACGGGCGCGCGACGCTGTGAAAAAGGTGATTGTGCGCAGGGTTCGCATTGGGAGGCAAAACTTTTTCAAATAAATTTGAAGAAAATTGTTTTTGGCATAAGCCCTCAAATAGAGCGGCACCGGAAAACTGTCTGTCAGGTGAAGGTTGGTTGTGAGTGTGAGGCGCAAAAGGCTAAAGCGCAAGCCGAGTGAAGGAGCGTTCTTAAGAAAACTCCCGAAAAACATTCCGTACGTATGTATATGACGAGGTTAGCCGGGCGGGCAAATGGATGGAAAACTTTGTTTTTTGTGTTCCATCACCATTTTCTTCACGCTCTCTATTCCGAATGTACGCTTCAATGGGAAGAGTGTGTAAAAAATTAACCTCATAGAACAAAAAAAGGTTACGTCGGTTGTGTTTCACAAACCGAAAAGAAGAGTGAGAACAAAACGGATCAAAAAAAAAAAGAATCACAAATGATCGATGAAGAAAGGAAAAGGTTTTGAAAGCAATTCTGCGAAAAAGAATAAAGAAAATAGAGCGAAAAAAAAACACATAACGAGAAAAGATAATGAAAAAGGCAGATTCGAAATCAACATAGCAAAGCCAAAAACCCAGCCCCGGCCGATGAACACGGAAGTCACAAAAATCCTTTCGCAAGTAAATTAATCCTTGCATGCCACACGATGCCGGATGGGATGGGTGGAAAGGATGAAAAATTATGTCTCGAAGACAGATACGGGGACAGCTCGCACACATACACACACACCGACACACAGGCAAAGGAGTGAAGAGGAAAAGACACAGGCCCTGGTTGGACAGCAATTATTTTAAAATAATTCCCACCATCCGCGTAAGTAATCCCAACGCGTTCAAACATAATTAAAAACCCCGACGATGATTTGCCGGCGTTGTAGGCCAGCTGCCTGCATTTGATAATAATGGTTTTTTTGGGTTTTCGTTGATAGAATCATGGACGGCTTGGGGAGAGTATCGAAAGCAATTTCGGAGAATCAAACTAACAGCTACTAATTAAACTGCGACTAATTATTTTACCATCAGCGGGAGATTATGTTTGATAGTCGAAGATGAAGATTTTTATTAGAATTAAACAGTTTTGTTGATTCTATTGACTATAGCGGATGTTATAGAAGCAAATGAATATCTACATGTTATGAAACAGTATCTCTGCATATCCCGGAGACACCCCACAATCTCATCGTCAAGTATAGTTTGTATTAACGGAAAAAGTTATCAAAATTTGAAGTTACATCAACGAATTTATGGTTAAAATCCACACCCTGGTTCTCCAATATGACTGAAATCTACGGAATAACTCTTATGCCTTTAAAAATGTACTGAATCGTCTATAAAATCATTAAGGACCAGACATGCGAGGTGCAAGAACATAGATGTTGAGATACACACAAAGGTGCTGGCTACCAATCATACTACAGGTACTTCTCCTCTCAAAATCCCGGCAATGACTAACAAAGTTGAGACTATATCGAACTTTTATATACCTAGTACTCACATACGCCTGTGAGACATGAACTCTGTCCAAAACTAACGAATTCCTCTAAGGCGCGTTCGAGAGAAAGATATTTCAAAGAAGTTCTGGCTCCATATGTGTGGAGAAACTATGGAGAAGCCGCTCCAATAGCTCTGGTGGGCTGCTCATGTCATGAGACTGGCACCGGACGACCAAGACGCTAAAGTTCCCAAAGAGTCGTGGTAGGCTAAAATTTAACTGGAATGATGTTGTTGATACGTCCGTAAGAATGCCCGTGATAATGGATTGACAGACGACAGCTCTAGACCGTTAGCAGTATTGTGAACTCTTGTAGGAGGCCAAGATCGCGTATTAAGCCTCTCGAGATTATATAGCCAAGAAGAAGGAAGTAGTCTAGTTAGTTTAGAGCACTCAGTACATAATTAAGATCATACATAGTACTATATATCCTCAGAGGCATTTGTCTTTGTCTTTGTGAAAAGTATCAGTTCACGTTCTGCTGCCATTACTCCATAAGCCAAAAGACATGAAATCATTGTCTGTGCTAAACATAAACAAGACTCAGGTAAGTCTAACGAAAGCACTGCGCTGAGAGAGTTCCACATCCTTTTAAATAATGTATCAGAATATATATGTTTAACGCGAATTAAGGTTAAAAATTGAACAACTTAAAGCGGAGTAGTTCTTGTAGATTGAGGATCACATTGGGATGCTTTAGTATGTAGGGATAAGCAGTTTATTTAGGTGAATTTCATTGCTATAGCGTAGAAACCTAAAACATGTGCTTCAAGGTAGCAACGTAACAATATTTCAAGCGCATAACTAACAGCACTGATGGCATTTTTTATTGTGTGACCTGCTTTAAGGTCGAAACCCAAATCAAATGTCATGTGTTCCCGTCGCCATATGGAAGTTTCTTTTTCCAGGCTCATCTCCCATTGTCATATTCATCCACACATATGCGAATGTATTTCAGCTTCAAGAAGCTTAAGGACTCTCTGTTTTTTTTTGCTATTATTTGATACTTTAAAACGTTACCTTTATTTCATAAAAATATGATTATCATCTTGAAAAATATAAACCAACAACGCCCGTCGATCAGTAAACAAACTGCGCAAAACTTGCTAAGTTCACCTTTAACCTGCAAGTGGTTACGCAGAACAAACTTCAAATGGTTGCCATCAGCAAACCGCACATCAAAGAAAATCTACGCAATGGAATGAACATAATTAATTGCACACAAACTCTCATCAACCATCTCCCCAAAAGAACCGTTCGTCCCATGCAACCCAACACGCTGCAAAACCACAAAAGCGCTGCAACTCCCAACCCAAGATCAACGCTGCTGCGGTTGGGTGCCATGCGTTGAGAGCGAACCAAAAAAAATAATGTCTCATTTCGTCTGCAAATTTATTACAAAACTTGTATAATCCTTGACCCTTTCCGGGGGTGTGAGAATGCATTACATCCTTACGCCACGGCCGCTCACTGTCGGCTGTCCTGCCGTCGTCACTGTTTTCTATTCAGCGAGCTGCTGAAATATAGAATAGAGACCGTTTTGCTCCAAATTGCGGCAGTGGTAAGTTGACACCGAGAACTTGACGCAACAACCAAAAAAAAAATTGCAGAACTCTTCCACAAATAGACCCACACACACACACTTCCGTGGCAGGGAAAAATATTAGAAGTGGACAAGTTTACGCAAAAGACATTTTTCTAGTGCAGTGAATAGAAAATGGGTTCACTTCTTGTGTTTTTGCGCTTCCGCGCGTTTCTTTCACTCTCTCTCTATGTGTGTGTGTGTATGTGTTGGTAAGGCTTGCGTCCCATCCCTGGAGGGACTTTGCTGAACTGAATCTTCACAACCGCAACATTGAAGCCCAGTCGGTCGGTCGGTCCGTGGATGAAATATCACCTACATTTGAATGGGAATATTACACTAGTTTTCCCACTCCCCGACCCAAAGTCCGGAGTTGTTCCGCGTTACGCGCCGGCAAGCAGCAGCAGATGCTACCATCTTTATGATTTGTTTTTTCTTCTTCTTTCTCTTCACTTTCAACTCGGTCTCTTGACGCTTCTGTTCGCATTCTAGGATGCAAAAAACCACGAGTGGAACCATCCTTTCCTGCTAAAAAACACTCCCGGGTAGTGTAATGTCCCACTGGTGGAAATTGTGGGAAATGTTGCTGCAAGAGTAGGAAATTATGCTTTAATAGAAGTGTGCGCTTTGCTAATTAAGTTCGTGCAATGCGGCAGCACCTCGCGTACATAACGGTCGGCGTCAAAGCGCATTGTGAACCGGAATGGGTTGCATTTTTCTAACGCTGCTGGAATTCCTAGCGGTGGTTCCGTCGCACAGTGTTGTTTCTCACTTTCGGGTGGGCGAGTGGACAAAACTAGGAAACATCAACTGCTGAGCTTTTGGCTTACCATAACATTAATAAGAAATATCAGGAAAAATACTTACTTTAACGGGTTAGTGTTTGAGTAGCAGCACTCTGAATGTCAAAAGGATTTTTTTTCTATTTCATGTATTGAAGATTAACCACTTAATATTTACAACTCATACATACTAAATGGAGACGCCCAGTACATACTAAACGGAAACGTATCTTATTGAATGGAGACGCCCAGTACTTTACGCTAAGCAATAGTTATTAATTATTTCCGAAGAGCAAACATTTGTCTTCTAACGAAATAAAATTATAAAAATTGAGAAACGATTAATTAAAAATATTTAAATTTATAATGCTTAAATTAATTAAAATATTTTTCAATCAATAATTTAAGTCATTATGATGGGGCGGCCCGGTGGTGATGCGACAGCGGCGCCGGTCTTCACACGGCAGGACCGGGATTCAAGTCTCATCTGGGTCGTTCCCCCATAGTGAGGATTGACTAACCAACTATGCGGTATCAATTAGTCTAGTAAGCCAGAAATGGTAGGCATGACCTAAGAGGTCGTTAGGCCAAGAAAGAAGAAGAAGTCATTATGAAATATAAGAGAACATATTCTGTTAGCTGTTACAGTAAAAGCAGTAAATATGTTTTCTATTGGGGCGGCCCGGTGGTAGATGCGACAGCGGCGCCGGTCTTCAAACGGCAGGACCGGGGTTCAAGTCTCATCTGGGCCGTTCCCCCATAGTTAGGACTGACTATCCAACTATGCGGTAACAATAAGTCTAGTAAGCCAGAAATGGCAGGCATGACCAAGAGGTCGTTAGGCCAACAAAGAAGAAGAGATGTTTTCTATTCATCGAGCGTAACACTTTGGATTTAGAAAAATCTTGTGCATTAAGAAGCTTTAAGAAATACTTCAGAGTGTGTATAAAGTAAAGTATTAAAAAAAAGTTTAAAATGTCGTCGTTTACTTAAACAATAAAATTAATAAACAACTTTGGTTTATCGTGCTTTGTCCTATTTGGTCCCTTAGTGGCCTTCCACACCAATTCCAGCATCCAGCATTCCAGCGTACTGTTTCTATGACTTTCCACATGAATACGGAAATGAAAACTCTTTTACAGTAAAATATTAAAATATTTTACTCTGTACTCTGTTTGGCGCCCCCAAAACAACCCTAACGAAAGAGTTTAAGAGAACTTTAAAAGAAAAAACAAACACCCAAACGCGCACACCGCAATGAAAGATCGCCCGAACGATAGGAAATGAGCTTTCGACCTTAGGCGAAAATGAAATGTCATCAGAGTAAGAAAACTTGTGCCCTTTTTTATTTTCCCCTTTTTGCTCGCTACAAAACCATGCCCAAGACCACGAGTGGCAAGAGGGAAGTGGTGGTTCTGGTGGTGGTTTTTGAAAAATTTGATTTTTCCGCACCAACACTTCCACGAGCACGAGCATTAGTTGCGCCTGTCTGCTTGGTTCGTAGCGGGCGTCTGGGCGCATTTTTCGAGGGTCTACTACACTGCCAGCTTTCCACGAACCTCGTAGGGCAAGAATTTTTGCCACCCGCTCCTGAAGGGTGCGCTTGTTGCTGATGGTGGAAGGTGCAGTAGCAGCTAGTAGGGTGCAGTTCACTTGTCACAAGTGCTGCACACACAAAAAAAGCCCGCACCAGCTGATGTCGTGTAGTAATGTGCTGCTCGCCGGATTGGTTGAAGTGTGTGGAACCCGGTCAAAATGCACTTACACACCACACCGAGCGTTCAAAACGGAGCGGAGACCGTAGAAGGAAACCTCCCTCGGTACATTCCGGATGAAAATCACTCCATTCGTTATACGACCAACCTCCGAGTCACCTTTTAGAGTTTGATCGTTTTCTTTCCAAACTCTTTCTGTTCCGCTTTACCAACTAGATCCATTGCCGGTTCCTGAATTTTCTTGAGCCGCTTCATATCGCTTTTCCTTTTTATCCTTTGCCACTGTTTTTTTTTCTTCGCTGTTCTCACACCGCACTCGATGGCTCTTCTGCATCGCTCAAATTTTCCTGCATGGCAGCATTTCAAAGCCAAGAATTTTTGCCTGATTCAATAAAACATTCTGCGCCCCAATGTCTTCGCGCTCGCTCTATTTTCTCTCTCTCTCTCTCTCTCTATCTCTCTTGCTACTTCCAAGTCTTTGAGCCGAGAAATTCGACATCGACGTTCCAACAACGACGATGGCCCCGCATATTACTACACCCCATTACTAACCCCTCCACACTTCCTTTTGCCACCCCATCTTCCAGCAGAGGGTTTTGTGTCCAATCAAAATGGCATCATAGTTTGCTAGTGAACAGTGATCAAATAAGCATGCAAACAGGCAAACACAGTGCGCAGCACAAATATGGGTACTGCCGGGTTGCCGAATCCCGGGACACTTTTCCGACGACAACCGAGGAAAACAATGCAGGAAGCTGAAGGATAACGGCAACGCTTTGGGCAAATATTTGTCCCGTTACACACCATCCCGCCGGAGCAAGTCCCCGGGAACTTGGGAAGTTCGGGTTGAGAAAAGTGTAACTCGTTAAGAGCTGGATGCAACTTCTTGCCTGGGGTAGCGGACAACAAAACGTTGAGGTAAACAATGCGCCATTTTCCGTGTCCAGCGCTATCCTTTATCCTTATCGAGGACCAAAGAGAGCCAAAATTTGCATTTATTGTCTTGCTCATCGATAAAGAACTAGGGTTGGAGAATTGAATTCGACATTATAAACATGGTGCGACAGGCTTTGAACTTCCAATTTTTTGTGTATACAGCTTGCCACTAACACTCGCGCCGTGGTAATGCCATGGTGCACTAATGCACTCGGCGGCCAGCTGCAATCGCTCGTCGACCAGCGCGTGACCCGAAAATGTTTTGACACCTTGGTCCCTACGGGTGCTTAGCACGGTTTCGTAAATTGTCCAATTAATCGTACCCACTCGACAAGCTGTGCTGTAGCCGTGTAGCCCGGTGTACCGATGACCAACAAACAACGTCCTAAAAAGTGACTTTTAGACTTCAAAACCTGGGGAAACAGCGAGTGCGACGACCAAAAACCCGACACCGGGCACCGGCAAAAAGGGTTCGAGTGGTTTACCTTTTTCCTGCTTTGTCCAACAGGAAAACAACAACAAAAAAGGCATGCCGGACCCGTTAATACTAACAAGCAACATCATCACGCCGCGAGAGTGTTGGATCCGGGTCTCGGAGTAGTGACACCAGGTGTTTATAACAAATGGTAGCGAAAATGATTAATCGTTCTCGGGGATTTCGGGAAGCGTGAGAGCGTCTAGGGGGTGACCGATGTGGGGTCCGTGTCGAGTTTTCCGCACCAACAACAGCAACAAAAAAACCTTCTCAGTTCCCTCGGAAAGCTCATTTGCTGTTTTGTGACCTGTTGTTTTATTCTTCTTCTTCTTCTTTTTCTGCAACTACACACACCCATACTCACGCGAATATGTATATGTATTTGGCGAGGATAATTTGTGCTTGTGCTATTACGGGCGATGCAACGAGTAGCAGCCGAGTGGGTACGCTTTGTTCGAAACATTAACGATTATTATTATTATAACCAACAAACCTGGCAAGGGTGGACGAAGGTAAAGAGAGTGAAGGAGGTGAGGAGCAAGGAGGAGGAAGCACGGTAATGATGTTAAATTATGGTGTTCTTTAACGGGTCAGTGGTCGATCGCCAGCCGGTGGCCAGATGTGTAGTCTTTTGCCATTTTTGTACCTCCGGAAGCTTAGATGGAAGATGTTTCTGTGTTTTTTTTTTTTGCTGTGAGCGTCGCTTAATGTAACTTGTTGATGTGGAAGAGACATGATTTACGGTACTATGGTAAGGGTAAGAGCGATAAATTTTCTTTTCTATATTTGAATGCACCAAAGAAATTGTTTTTATGCATTCACTGAACATAAAATATTGCACCCTATTGAAGAGAAAGCTCTGTATTTATCTCTACAATTGGTATTTACTGATACACTTTTATTTTATTTTTATTGTTTTCTTTGTGAATAAAGAATAAGAGAGACAAAACTCTATAAGTTTAAGGTTGAAACACACTTAATATTAGTAAGGAGAAATTGTCCTTTTACGTACAATTCCAGCACCATTTAAATGATGTTTTAGTGAATCATATTAAAATAAAAATATATTTTAATGATTATTTCGATTATCACCTTTCAAAACTCTACCTCATCATTAACGAACAGCAATTAAACTGTTAACGACAAGACAATTAACAACAGTACTTCCCCTTCGTTTAGCAGCGCATGCGTGTTAATTTCGCTTGGTTCAAACGTTTTGCAATAGGTGGCGCTGTACAGATGTTGGTGGTTGTCTTGAATAGATTTGAATATTTGCAACGGCTTTTTGGGACCTTTGGAAGGCAAATACAGTTTTGTTATGAGAAAGATAAATGTTATAACAAAAATAAGTGGCAAAACTGAATATTGAATCCGGTCTGGACCGTCTCCATATTGCTATACTATCAAGCTACGGGTAGAATTTGGTTAATGAAATCAGAAATGGCAGTCCTTCAAGGTTATAGAGTTGAAGAATATTAAGAAGCAGAAGAAGAAGAAGAAGAAGAAGAAGAAGAAAAATAAAGAAAATATATAAAATTAAAATAATAAGTTTGAAAAATATAAAAAATGCATTTAGAGCATCAAAATACGACAATGATTCGATCAATTCTATTAAATAAAAGTCAATAGATTCAGAAGATAAATGTGCTTATCGACCAACGGCACTGAAAGAAATAAATGATCTGTGTGTTCTTACTTTTCTTGTAATAATGTGATTGCAAAAAAAAACATCCTCAAGAAATGGACAAAGTACGGACGACTTCTTTGCCGACGGTTTATTGATTCGGTCGAAACTATGACTCATCGCGACTCGATACTTATTTACGTACTGGAACAAATGACTGGCGAGACATTTTCTGCCCAGCCATGATGAATGGTTCTACGCACCGTGTGTCTGCGTACGATAAATAAACTCACCGATTCGATGCACTCGTTTCCCGGCAAACTTTTCGCTACTGCTTCAATCTTTATTTTATTCTTCACATAAGTGCCGCAAAACTAATTTAAATATCTCGACCCTAGTGCGGAGCTGAAGCCTACATTACTTCTCGTACCCATTGCTAATTCATAACAATTTTACAAACCATATATAAACAATCAATTACCGCATCGAATCCACCGAACGGTTGTCGCTGCGATCCAACAATAAAACGGGCATCGAAAAATGGTCCACTGTTGCCGGTCGCACCCGTCCCGACACCGAAACAATTTCTCAACCATCTTTCCGGTACATTTCCGTCAAAGAACGCATAAAACTGTCATACATTCGATCATAAATTTCAATTTCAACCCGTATAGCAAAGGGAGACGGTCTCGATACGCTCCATATCAGCTGGAACAACTATTTCTCCTGCAAATCGCTCGGGCCAGCATTATCCCTCACGTCAAAACAAATCATCCTTTGCCCGCTCCCGATCCGGTGAGGGTTGCAAAATGCTTCATACACACACGCGCACGCACGCACACGCATTTTGAGATTTGGGTTCGTGCGTACGTCGGGTCGTACGGGAAGGAAATCAGCACTCGCTAGGGGTGCAAAATTGAAAAGCCAGAGCTGGCAGTTCTGATTTTGTGCATCGTCGTCAGTCCACCGTCTTTCCGGGCTGCCATTCAACGTCATCCTGCCACCGGCCTTGACGCAAACGAAGGACGATGTATTCTTCACCCTGGACTTCGGCCAACGAGCTGCACTTTCCCTTTCTGTTTTTTTTTGTTGATGCTCTGCCTGTCGTAACGTGATTTTTTTTCTTCGTCGTTTTCCTCCCCGATTTCACTGTTCCGTGATTCATTAATGTTTTAATATTTCCCTTTCACTGTCGAGCAACAACCGTTTCTATATTTGCTTTCCATTTCTTTCAGTTCATTTCTTTCTTTTCGCGATGCTCAAGCTATTTTGCTAGTTTTTTGTAGTTGTCTTGGTTTTTTCCTGTTTTGTCCCGGTAGCATTTTCTTGTGGTATGCTACTTTTATTTTCGTACGGCAGTACGACGATCGCATTCATACCGGGACACTTTGGAATTTCCTTTTCCTTTTGAGGTTTTCCAATTTTTACTTTTGTATATTTCTTGTTTTGCAGCAGTTAAGGAATTCTTTTCCATCTCTTTTTTGCACATCAACGCCCCGAAGAATTTATGATAGCGTTCAGTTCGTGGACGAATGGCTTAGTCATGCCGGTTGGCAAGTGGTTTGGATTTAATAAAGGGGATGCAATTTCGTAATTGCTTGGTTACAATTATTTATGCCCTTCGGGTCTATTGAAGTAATTGATGCGATGGGATTACCAACAAGGACAGGGACGTGATTTTAATAAATTATGGAAGAGTAGTTCAAAAATGCATTACTTTAACCATTACGATTTGCTTTCTTTAAAACTTGAAATGACAAGAACTTTTAAAACACTAGATTGAATAAAAGAGAAGAAAAATGATATCAGACTAGTAAATTAATCGAACAAACAAGTAAAGCAATCAATAAAAACAAAAAAGGAACAATTAAAAACGGAATCTATATTTAGATTTTGTAAAAAAAATGATAAAAGAAAAAGTTTGTAAACCAAAAAATAATTAAGATTTAAAGCAAACATAACCAAATTTCAAAAGCATATAAAAGCGATATTTGAAAAAATAAGAACTAGAAAATGCCAAAAGAATTAAATTCTATGTAATATTATTTTTCCTATATAAACTATTACTAAAGAAACTAGAAAACAAATCTAAATATAATAAGAACCATAATCAAATAAAAGATATATAGATACATTAAATAAATACTTAATACTTACAGAAAAAGAGTAAACATCAATAATAAATCCAACAAAATAAAGAAAAGAATAAAACACCAGAAACTTTTAACGAAAATCTGCAACTAACGTAACTCTAGTAAATCAATGAACATAAAAATGAAAAAAAAATATCAAACAATATGATAATTAGAAAAAAAACCAAATGAAAGTCAACTCTAAACAATTAACCTATACAAAGAAGAAGCAAAGTGAATTTAATACGGTACATTGGATTAAAAACCCAAAGCAGAAAAACTTCTCAAATACAAAAAGCTACAATACATAACTATAATATTTAAAAATAGAAAAATAAAATGGAAAAAAACATTCCATTTTGCTTGATGGATTATGCGTCAAACAGCAAGCACGCACGTCGAAACATGCAAACAATACAAACGATGTAACGGATTCTTAGAACAAACTATAATTAATCATCTAAGTGGAAGTTAAAAAATGACAAACAAACACATGTCTGCCCCTTGTTCCTTCAAAAAAACATCAACCAACAACACGCGTGTGCGAAATTCAAACCGAAGCAAGAGTTTATACATTATTTTTTAAACAGCCAAAAACCTGTCCATAATCGTGTAAAAAACCCCCGACGTGCGACCTAATCCATCATGATTTCGTCGATAATTGTAGTCACATAAACGCTTAGCGAAACAAGGTAAACAATTTATCATTACGTACCCCCGTGAGCGAAAACACCGGAGAAAATGGACCGAACTCCCGAACCCTCGACAGCAGAAACACATGGGCGAGCTCCGGGACTCTTTCGTTGGCTCCATTACGGTGTGAAAGATCCGTTTCATACGGCCGTCCCTTATGTCCTTCGTACGCTTTCGTAGGATTCAATTGCAACAAATCACCAACTACTGCAAACCCATCCCGACCGTTCGGTTGCGTTCCCTCGAGCGCCTAGGGGAATATTTATTTTCGATTTCCCTATTGCCGTCCCCCAAGGGAACTCATCCAGTGTTTTGGTGCCACTCTTTTTTTGTTGCTACAACGCATTTGGCATCATGCTTGTTTTACTGTTCTTCTTCTACTCTTCTCCGCCTATTTACGGTAGAGAGAGAGGACGATTGGGAAGAAAAAGAGGGAAATCGGAGGACGTCCCATCGTTGCGCCCCGTGAATGGTATTATTTTTCGATTATTCAATTTTCAAGTAGCTTGTTGAACACGCTGTTTATTTTACCGTGCAACTTCCCGTAGCCAGGGATTAAGGTTTTGCCCCATTTTCTTTCGTTGAAAGTGTGTGTACATACATATTTTGCTATCGACCCTCGACTTTTTCCTTATCGCTTTCCGCCTTCCGGAAGAGTAAGTTGCCTGTTCTTACGTTTTGACGTGTCGTCCAGTCCAGGCTCAACCAAAAAAAAAAAAAGCGATCCCCACCCACATCGGGACAAACACAAACTCCTCACACAACCCCGGGAACCCTGACCCGAAAGGCGTCACATTTGGTGGTTATTTGATTTTTATGTAAATCGACCAAATTGTCGCCAAACGCGGCGTCGCTTGGAAGGGTGTTTTTTCCCTGGTTCGGCCCGTTTGACTTTACGCTGCTGCTGCTTCGCCAAAGAAAATTACAAATGAAATTGATTTTTCACGCCTCATGAAGATGCAAGATAAACATCCATTTGTTTGCCGCGTCTACAAATCACAGCACCGTCCGTAACTAAAACGACCCCGAACATGGTGCTCGCTTCGCTCTTCATTCGGTTGGTTTCTTCGATCGCCGAGGGAGAATGTTGCATTCTGTAGCAACGTTTTATGATGCCCAGATTTATTGTGCAAATGTATTGAACTCATTAGCAGCGATAGCGAAATGGTGCAATGGTCGATAGAATCTTGCTGAGTTGAGTTGATAAAAGCAATAAATATGAGCAAACACTTGCCTCCATGCATTTCGTTTGTTGTTTTGTTATCTTGTTACTCCCTATTTTTGCAAGATGAATTTCTTTTCTGATTATTCTTTTTTATTTTTCGTCTTTTCTTTGCTCTTTCTCATCCATCACAGCATAAGTTTCATCTTCATCTCCTTATCCTTATTTTTCTTCATATTGTTGTTCTTCTCCTTAATATTTCCTTTTCCTTTTTCTAATGTTTATCAATGGATGTCGGATCTTTCTTTATTCTTTCTTAATTTTCAAACCTGTTAAATTATCTATATTGCTCTGTTCTGATAAAATATTTGTTCCTAATGTTTATTATCTGTTTGAGGGATTTATTCTGCTACTGTTGCTTATTTTGTTTCGTCTTTTATCTACTATTTTATGTTTAGTTTTTAGTTTTCCGCTTTTTTAACTTTGTTTATATGCATATTTTGGCTTTGTTTCATACCTTTTTTTTAGTTTTTATTTTCCTTTAGTAATGATTAAAAGAATTCTGTTTCTTCCAAGTTACTGTTTCCTGTTCCTAAGATTTATTCTGTCATCATTATTCTTATAGCGTTGCTTAGTCCTCATTCTAGTTCTACAAAGGTACAAATGGGTTTTAATGGATAATCCTTTATCTGAATCGATTTATTCTGTTTTAGAATTTTGAAGAATCTGCCTTGTAAGATAAGGGCAAAGAATACTAACTATTCTGAAGAATTTGGGAGCGAAAATGTGAAGGAATTGAGTGACTCACTACCTGAGACGAACTTAACCACATGCAAGCTGACATCTAAGAGACCTCGCCGTACACGGGTCTTCATCATCTTTGAAGGCTAGTCCAATAGGAGATCTCTTGGTCCAAGAAGCCTCACCAACCATAAGGTCCTATAAAAACCTCGTCTACTTACTCGATCAACTACTCAAAGATTCTTCAACAACCAAGAGACCTCATTCCCCAAAACTTTATCGTCCAAAAGGCCAAAGAAATTTCCAAGAGTTTCTAAAACTTCACAAAGAGCTTCCCCATGATACGAGCCTGTTTTAGTCTAGAATCAATCTATTGCATCCGGCATCCTTTACAAAGAGAGAGACATTAAAGCAAACTTTCAGAGAAAAGCTGTAAATGTCAAATAATCCCAAGAATTAACACATAAAATCAATGCCACAAGACACATTCAAAATTCTTTAGCGACGCTGGCACGTGCAAATTCAAGTTCAACGAACCCAATAAACACAGCATCTTAAGCAGCCAATATCTATCATCTAAAACCATCTCCCCCCCACACAAACTTGGCGCTATAAACAGTACGCCTTAAAGCACCCTTTTCCACCGTGATATCGCTCTTTCTGCCCGAAAGTATCATTTTTATCGTACCCATTAACGCATGAAGCAGCGTTGAAACTTGTGTCTACGCACACCCGCACAGAGGCCACGGAATTCGATGCCTTATTCCCAGAAAATTGGGAACCGCACAACTTCCACACAAACGAATGGCAAAACTTTGGCTGGCAGCACATCTCTTATCAGGCGGTACGGCCCCAAGCCAAGCTCGCCCGGAGGTGGGGCACGATAATTAATAAACCATGCCGCACACAACACACACACAACGCCCGCGCAACCATTAACATATGTTCGACACGTGGCTAATTGAGCGGCGTGGCCGGATGATTTCGGTTCGGTGCAAAGTTTCCACCGCCGATGAGCATCGACGATAGCGCTATCTGCTGGCCCACTTTTTTTGTTGCCTCCCCATCGCATTAACGTTGGTTGAATTATCGTTAGCGTAAAGATTCGTACGCACATGTTTTTGTGTCCTTCGCTTCAAATGAACTTCACCGTTCACTCCCTTTCGATTAAAGGGTTGACCTTCTGTGTGCTCGAGAGTACACACGAACACCGCAAAAAACGTGCAAATCTTCCCCGTACCGGATCTGTGCCGTATTAATCTTCTCCACAAAAAAACGAACCACCGCACCAGTAGTCCGGGGAGTCCAAAAAAAGGAGTCAACAGCTTTGATTGGGATTGGGGAGCGAGGGAGAAAAACCTGACCAGCAGAACGGCACGAAAAGCAGTGGAACGAAAAATGCTCCCCCAAGCAAATCACTCCCGGGCACCGGGATGGACTTGAGGCACCACATTTGAGCGTCCTACAATCATTTGGGAAAATGTATGTAAAGAAGGGAACAAAACCTAAATCCACATCTCTATACGCTTGCCGAACCTCTGCTAACAACTGCATCCCACAGCATAAGCGAGACAGCACGAAAAAAAGACACTACAAAACTTCAGCCCAAAATGGCAAATGGTCACCCAAAGCCACCAGGCGCCTGCCAGCGCACCCGACCCGATCTGTGCGAACCCTTCGCGGCGGTAATGGTAAACAAAGCTTGGAATTTAAATTCTCACTGATTTATTGGGCAAATATGTCGCCATTTAGCAGCAAACCTTTCTTCTAGGGTGGTTGTTTTTCCACTCCCGATTTTGCGGTAAACTTCTCTCGCTTGTCGCTGTTGTGTGTTTTTTTTTCTGCTTCTGCTTGTTTCCATTGCTCAAACACCCAGTTGGTTTGGATGGTAATTTTCATCGAAAAACCACTTCTTCACCCACTCACAGGTTCGGTGAAGATGCAGCCCCAGAAGTGGACACTTGCAACTTTCCAACTATTGCCGAATGGCAAAGGCAAACAACACAACACGGCCAGCAAACGGATCGGTCGAGTTCGGCACAAAACAAAACCCAACATCCAACATTCTGCCTCATTCTGCTTCATTTGGCAATTCTTGAGGTCATCGGAAGCCTGGAAGCCAGGCCAGCTTAACTCAGTAGGGTGGAAAGATATCGCAACCGGGGGGGAAAAAGTGAGCCGAGTGGGTAGAAGAGTGTATATTATCTGTTGACAAATGATGGGCTATCTAGTGCAGCAGGAGTGCTACTAGTCCGAAATGGGAAAGCGGTTTTCTCCCTTTTGGAATGTTTCCTCGCTTTTATAGCTCATGGCTCGGGGTGGAAAAAAAACCTCTTTGTTGGGTAGTCAATCCTACGTACGAAGAGATGGTGCGAACGGGATTTGGTCTTCCTTGTCTTCCTTGCCCTGTTATTTCACTATTTCTTCATTTAATTTGTCTCTTTCTATTTATATAACAATAATCAAGCTTCCTTGAAGAACCCTGACTAATATTGCTTAACTCAATTAAAGCAACTATGAGGATAATAGCTATAAAAGAAGTATAAGAGGATGAGCGAAGACAGTAACCGTTTTTATATCGACACAGGACTAACTATCCAACTACGGATAAACTAAGTCAAGGATGCCAGAAATGACAGGTTCAAGACCTCTTGTGGTTGTATAGCTAAAGAAAAAGTAGTCGAGCGCTACCATCAACATCCTCTTAGTGCTTATCCGTCTTATTTATAGAATTGAGAACCGGTACTGACAAGAAGGCGCAACAAGTACAGGTTCGTTGGAGTCGTTAATTAGTCTCAAATAGTTGCATTCAAACCAAAGCATTCCATGAACTTCCACCTAAATTATAATTTTAGAGCCCTGTACTAAATTATCTTTCATTTCTGGTAAACTTTCTTCAACATCAGCTAACCCTTTAATCTCATAAAATTATTAAAGGATAACAAGCTTAGCTTGAAACGTGAAAATTCACCCGATAAACTCCATCTGCCTTTCACTATTAACCCATGATCAACACGGGCAACAATCGTTAAAATATAGTTTAATCCTTCTGCTACTAAACACCAACTACAAACTTTACCCTCTCAGCATTACCAACTCACCAGCTTATACCACTCCTGCCATCGAAGTTATGCGTGCGCGTGTGTGTGACTTTAAAACCTTAACATCCTTCATCTCTGGCACCGGTTCTTATGAAGCTGTTGGCGAAAACAAGACACCCGGAGCAAACATGGGCCAAGATCAAAAGCGCCGAGGCCGACGCTGATCTCCGTGCGAGAAAGGCTTGTTTATGTGCCGAATTCCAAAGAAAAGCGAACTATTACGTCGATTAAAACTTCAACAATGTAGGCACTTTGTGCTCAACTTTCACCATGGCAACGTTCGCTCTGGAAGCTTCGGGTGTTTTTTTGCCCCACCCCCCCGTCAGTTCATCATGGTGTGCTTGTTGAGTGTTGCCAACAATGGCACGAAATAAGAAGTGCACTGGAAGAAGATGACGAAAAACACAACACAACAACAGATAGGAGTTTGCAAAGAAGAAAGGATAACTTCACTAAAAGTTGGTGTACTTGTACGTCAGGATGCAAAGAACGGTCCTCGCACGTGTGTGTGTGTGTGGAAGGTGTTTGTTTGTTGGCGGCTTGTGGGTGTGTGTGTGTGTGTGTTGAGTCAGCTGGTTGCGCGAACGCCTCAACACGTTTGTGTGCCCTATAACCCACGGTCCGGAAGTGAAGCGTTTTGTTCGCCAGTCACGTCTAGCTTCCGGTGCTTTGCGAACTTCCGACATGTTGCCGCGCGTGCACACCCGTTGCCCGGATTTTTTGCCCCCTGCTCCCACGCGCCCCACCCGTCATAAACACCATAAACATTGGGCGGTTATGCTATTTCGCAGCCTCGGGTTCGCTACTAGACACACAGCACTGCTTATCAAAGGCCAAACGGCAGTAAAATGCAACCCTGCGGTGGGTGTCTCTCGGTGTCTATGTTGCGAAGAAAAGTGCGGCCCAAGTGAGTGAGCTTTTTTTTTTTTGAGAAAAGTCTTCACACCAACCGCGAACAATTCTTGTGCTCATATGGCGAAAAATACTTTCAAGACATCCTTCCCCAGGTCTTTTGCCGTTTTTCGTGGTTCGAAGCCAAACCAATTGATGTGTGTATGCACAAGTGTGTGTGTCGAAGAAAGTCGAACCTGTCGAACGGCGCTCGTTCTTCACGTTCACGGGCGTAATGTTTTTATTTTGCAAGATTTTTTTCTTCTGTTTGCCTCCCAAATCGACCGTTATCAACCAGGGCCAACGAAGTTTTTTGCCATATTTGAAATTGGAATATTCCGTATTCCGACGTGGTAAGGAACGGGTTGATATTTGTTTCCCGGCTCCCAGCAGCAGAGCAGGGCAGGCTGGAACACATAAAAACACAGCACACGATGGTGCATGAGAATGATTTTTTGGGGTGGAAAATGCAAACCTTCTGAAGGATGTGTTCGAACGATTTGGTGGAAGCTAGTGGAAGTGGCAATGGGAGAAAGGCCGGGAGAGGAAAAACTATTCCGATGGTAAGCAAATACACTACCGGAAATAAATGTTCTTATTTGATCGGAACTGTAAACAAAGCGCGAAAAGGTTGCTTTATTATTATCGACGAAGAAAGAAAATTCCTTTTCTTGTACAATTTTATTAGATAAAATTTTACTTTTAAATATTTTTATGGCACTAAAACAAATTTATTGTTTTATTATGATGAAAAAATGAAAGTAAAAATTGATATTTGAAAATTGTGTTTAAGTTAAAATAAGAAAGAGAAAGAGAAAAAAAGAAAAGAAAAAGAAAGAAAGAAAGAGAAAGAGAAAGAGAAAGAGAAAGAGAAAGAGAAAGAGAAAGAGAAAGAGAAAGAGAAAGAGAAAGAGAAAGAGAAAGAGAAAGAGAAAGAGAAAGAGAAAGAGAAAGAGAAAGAGAAAGAGAAAGAGAAAGAGAAAGAGAAAGAGAAAGAGAAAGAGAAAGAGAAAGAGAAAGAGAAAGAGAAAGAGAAAGAGATATTATGATGAAAAAATGAAAGTAAAAATTGATATTTGAAAATTGTGTTTAAGTTAAAATAAGAAAGAGAAAGAGAAAAAAAGAAAAGAAAAAGAAAAAGAGAAAGAGAAAGAGAAAGAGAAAGAGAAAGAGAAAGAGAAAGAGAAAGAGAAAGAGAAATGCCGGTGTAAAACAGCGTGCTACACTAAACAATATTCCCAGCACTGTAGCATCATAAAAATGTTCCTTCCAGCAGCATCAGTGTGCCAAATGAGCAGCATCGCGACTTTTCGTGCTCAGTGCACCGTGTAGAATTCCTTTTCTGTCGAACAATGAACGAACAGTACGTACCTACGGCGAAACCTGGTAGTCGGAAGTTCCATGTTTTTTTTTTCTGTGTGTGTGTGATTTTTAGCTTTTTCGCCATGATTGCGTGCCAATGTTTAGCCTTAGCCCATTCACTCAGAACGCTTGAGATGATTTTCACCACCGTGGATCAAGCGCAAGATCGATCGATGAGTCATGATGTATAGGGTGGAAGTTTTATTTGGCCTTTTTTTTTTTGATCGCTTCCAAATGCTTTTTACCATTCGTCCGGTGCGTACGGCACGGTGATTCTGCGACGGAACAACCAGAACATGCCAACACGCCTCACCATTTGGCGCAGTTTCGCCGGAAATCATCGTTAAATGAGGAAAAACCAGCTGCTCCAGAAACAATACACAATCCTGCAATCGCACCGGTTAATGTCCGTGTCTCGCTTTTTCTTCTTTTCTTGCAAATAAAAAAGGAAGAAGAGAACTAATGTTTCAGCAGGTTGCGACACGGTTTTTGTTTACCAGCCGGGGTGTTTTGTTGCGCTAATAGGTGCGCCCGACCATGTGTAGAAGCGCGAGTGAAGTGTATCGTCATTATGCACATTGCCGCCCGGTTGTCTTCACATGATCCGGCCGGCATTGTCTTAAGACATTCTGAATGGCGCAACTCTCGAGCCCGCTTTGCGCGACGAGCAGCAGCCACTCATAAGCTTTCATAAATGATTAAGGTGCAAAGCGCTCGAGTGCGAGTTTTACGCAACGGTCTCGTTTTCTTTGTGCCGCCACGGTAAGTCCGGTCTGGGAGGTGTGCGAGTCCCTGCCCCGGTTGCTGACAGCTGGTACGGAAGATTATTCAAATAATACCCATACACGGGCGCAACGGAAAACGCTACACAACACACGCCCCAAATGTTGTTTATGCCGGTTGTGGTGTCTCGTGTACAGTACACCGGTGGGAGCTGGTAACTATTGCTCCCCTGCTGATGGTGATGATGATGACGACGATGTGTTGCTTTATGATTGTTAAGGTGGAAAAACCCGGAGTGATGAAAACTGTGTTCATTTTTCGCCCATTCAGTGTAAGTTTAACGTCGGGTCGGGTTTGTATAAGAGGTTATAAATAAAGTACAGACAAAAAAGGAGTTAAAATTTGAATATGTCGTTCAACAATTCATTGTTAGAAAAGTCTGCATTTTCCTCTTTACCTCTTAAGCTATCCTCAAACAATGACTCTTCAAGCGAGTTTTTAACAAACGTAAAGTAATTATAAAATCATTTTAAATAGAGCTTATAACACATTTACTTGATAAATTTCGTTTTTATTTTTCTGGTCTTCTATTCACAAAAGAGTTTCGTCGTTAGTTCAAGTCCATTAAGCCTCAACATATTAAAGAATGATGCATTAATGTTATGAATATTGAGATTTATAGTTAGAAATAGTTCGAAAAAAGACAAAAAATATTTTTCCTAGAATAACAAAGTCTTAAAGTTCAAATATGAGCATCAAGAAGATATGTTTCAAGAGAACCTAATTTATCAAACAACAAAATTTCATCTAATTTGCCTCGGTTATTTGGGTCGTCTTTTTCAATTAGATAAACCATAAATACAAGCGATACGTTTGACTATTCAAATCATACACACGATTACTTACAATACAGACATTAATCTCCAAGATAATTTAAGTTCTACCTAACAAGCATCAAATTATAAGTCGATACTTGTCAATAAAAAAAGTCGACTAGTCAAGAGCCAAAAGAATCTCACCTTAAGTAAACAACATTCTTAAGAAAACGTTATTAAATTTGCCTAACTCCCTTAGCTATTTTATTTACACACCAGGCCAGCAGAAAGCTCGCTCAATGATTTTTCCAAACAGGTAAAAACTATCATATTGCTGAAGTGTTCATTATACTAGCAATACGCTTTATAAATCATGCACCAAGTCTACAGGTCCCACCGTCTGTGTCCCTAACCCTGCCAAAAGGCGTTCCGTTCGCCAGCAACGATGGATGAAAAATTCATCCCATTCTGCAAACCTTATTTTCACACACCCGTACGATACGATGCGCCATTTTGCCGAGATTTCGGACGATGCAGCCGTAAGGTCCTTCGGACGAGCACGCTGTGAAAGGCACACTGCTATGGTTTGCATTTGTACGGGCGAAACAATAAAACCTCGTACATTCTCTCTTCAAGAAAATGGTCTTAATTTGTACCAGTTTACACACTTACCTTCGCTGCACCGGGGGCTTTCGTTGGGCGCTTCTGTATTTAAGCGCAAAGAAAGCGTTCCGACGGAAGCACACGGAAGACTCCCATAAATCCTCAGCACGCAGCAGTAAGCGGATATCACCCAGTCGGCTACTGTCATGGTGGTTAGCGTGATGAGCTCATATTTTTTCACACGCCTCTTCAAACCGGCCCAGCCTACGTTGGAAGGGCGTTGGTGCAAGTGCTTTTCTGGTGGTACGAATGTGCGACACACTACGGACACACCGAACACGGATCCTACACACGGTTTCCTATTTTATCTGCCAACAGCAAAAGAGCGCGTGGGGTGTGAAGATAATCACAATCACCTTCTCCCGGGAACTCGCACGTTTGCTAAGCGGAAACAGTATTCAAGATGTTGTTCCCGGAGCGTTTTGTCGCAAAAACCCCACAACCCGGTGTGCGACACTAGCGCCCGCCCTGGCACAATGCATTCCGGTGTTCCGGCCCGTAAGGAAAAGAAAAACATGGCTGAGAAGAAGAAAAAAGCGAGCGTTAAACGTGAAAGCATCCGAAATAGGATTAGGCAATATTCATGAGGATGAACTGGGTGTAATCCGCTTAAGTTCCGCACGACACAAACAATTCTCCATCGCACGGGCATCAGTAGTTTTGGAGTTCCCGATCGGAAACCGGTGGATGTGCTGTACCGCCACAGCGCTGATGATGTTTACCGATCGATCTGTTTAAATGGATGTTGAAGTGGTTGTTCATGTTCGTGTTTTGCAGTCCCTGCCGCACACACACACACACACGAAAACTCAACGCATGTAAATGCGTCCTGTAAGCGGTCGGAATCCTGTCACACTAGAGCGAGGCGACACATGATTAGAACGCGACTCGGATCGGATGCTTTAGCGGACGCTCTTTAAAGGCCTTTGCGTTGCCCAGTGCCCACGATCGATAATGATTTGAATAATTGATTGCAAAACTTCTACTACGAGTCACACACACACGAGTCGCACGCCATAAACTACTGCTTGCGAGGTCCCAAGGTGCGATACCTGTAAACGAGTGACGAGTGTCGGGAAAAACTTCCGCCCATTCCGGCCAGCTTGCAATTATCGGCCTGTTGTAAATCATATTAATTAGTCACCGGTACCGGCCAACTGTTCCGAGTGCTTTAACACCCGGGACGCCTCACGGACGCTTCACTTCAGACGGCGTAGCAAAGCTGTCGGTGTGCACTACTCGTCACACAATGTCCCGGGTGAAGATGTGAGTTCCGGAGTGGCCGAGATTCAATGCCATTTTTTTGCGCTGTTGTTGCATTGACCGTACTCCGTAAGACCACCGTCTCTTGGGAAAGGGTTGACTCCATTAAATCGTCTCACCACGTGCTTCAATCGACACGGGTGAAAATTATCGTCACGCGCGTACTGACGCCCAGCTCAAGGGTTGCGTGTAAACTAATGAGAAATTGTGCATGTACCGAAGACCGGCGCGTAATTAATTTAGATTGATGTGCGGAAATTAGAACCGTACAGGTGCAGAATTCTTCGGAAGTGCCGTTTTCCTCGGAAGATGCACCCGATGGTTTGTTTGTGTTGGGTTTGCGTCGTTGAGCTTTCGTGGGGTACCGGTAATTATTGGACCTTTATCTATAAGAAGTGCAATATAAGTGTGTTAATTGTATTCTGATCTCGATGTATTAAGTTTCTAATTGAACATTATTTATTTTATTTAATTTCCAGTATGACGGCTGGACGCCGTATTTTCATAATTGAACATTATTTATTATTTTTAATTTGTTATAAGTGGTTTATAATTTTAATGAGTAAAATTCGAAGTCTAACTCAAACCTTTGAGTTTTTTTTTTAATTTTGTTTTCTTATTTAATCCTTCAAAAAATGTTGTAATGTCTTTGCAGTGGGTATAAAATTACTTTCAAAGCATGAAAATTTAATAAAAAGGTCAAAGCAAATATATAATCTAGCACAAACTCCACCAATCGCCAGAAAAAAGAAAATTGCAATAAAATAATCAATACTCAACAAAACTACAACCACCTCTTAAATTATATCATCTTAAGCATTACAATTTATTAATGTAAATGTTTTCTAAACAAAATTAGCTGATAATTTTTTTTTTAACTAAAGATTCTATACGGTTTATTATACATTACAAAAATATATTATCAGTATAATTTCGAAAAGAAACCTTTAAAGCATTAAATTAGGACTATATACTTGGTAAGTGACATAAAAAATATAAGAAAAATCACGTAAAAAACCAATAAAGAGCCAAAATATTACTTACTTTAAACATTATTTACAACTAAACTGATTTTGTACAACATTAAGCCCGATTAAACAGAAACAATGTGCAAGATAGTAGAAAAATAGTACAAAATAAAGATTCATGTTAAATATATAAAAACTTATTTGAGCTTCAATTCTAATAATTGTTCTTATTAGTAAATATCTATTTAATAAAAAAAAAGCAAGTGTTTAAACCATCATTCTTTGGATTTTATCTCGTATTTATTCAACTCCGTGATCAAGTTTCATGATTTTGTAGAATATGTTGTTCTTATTTGTTTCATACTTCATTGTATTATGCTTTCAAACACATTTCTTTCTTTTCACATCAACACCAGCCATATGTTTACAAATAAACTACCTTTACGCGATTTTCTCTATTTTTAAATTAACCTTCCAATGTTCCTCTCACCAAACTGGTATTTCCTTACAACCTCCGGAGAGTGAGCGTTCGAATGTGAGCGAAAACCCGTGCCACGGAGAGATATTATTCATACGGCCGGAAAACTACGAACCAAAAAGCCGGAACGCAACCACGTGTCTGATCGGGTGAACCGGCAGGCCGTACGTTCGGGTTCACTCACTACGCGCCTGTTCATTCCAACCCGTCCGGAGTGAAGTAAAAACGGACGAAAGAAACCAAAACAATCGGAACTCACGAACGCGTGTCCGTGTGGGAAAAAGTGTTCGTCTGCTGAGTGCCGACACCGAAGAATGGGTATGCATTTTTCCCGATTCGGTTTGATTTTTCCCGCGCCGCACGCACACACATATGGCGCCTTTGCGGGAAGGTGCTTTTTCGGGTTTTTGCCTGATCAGTTGCGTTTCGGTGCTGGGCCAGTTTGGCAGTGTTTTGCGCCAGTGTTGTGTTGCTAGTGAATGTGCGTGATTGGTACTGAGTTTTTTGTACTTCAAAGTGGTAACAACAACAGAATATTAAGCGACTAAACGAAACAGTGAGTGTAAAGTTTGGGTAATGTGAGTGATTTTATTTACTTTTATTTATTTTTTAATGACAAGCGATAAAGGTGAATACGTTTTAAACACACATCTGTAACACAAGTGCTTCATCTAAACAAGGATTTAACGGATTCGTTCAATTACTTCATGTGTCAGTGTATCAAAGTGATGCTCAGTTGGTACAGTGGAAAATCGATGGCAAAACAACGCAATCCAATTTCGCCAAATAATTATGCTTCACATAGTCGAACACATTGGCTCGGCTGTCCGCGATCGGAAATCCACTCGCAAATGGTCAGAAAAGAGTGTATCCGGAGAAGAAGAAATAGTTCCACGCGTCATTCGCGTGAATGTGATATGGTGAAGGGCCATAATTAAAAAAACAACACATAAATATTGCCCGTCCTGTGAAGAGATAACGAAAATGGAGACTTACAGCAACATTTTTCGAGCACCAATATCCAATTGTTACCGACCATTTTCCACATGTTGGATGCCACCGTGTGTGTGTGTGAGTGTGTGGTGATGCAAAAACGCGGATATACTGTGTCAGTTGGCCTAGTGATCTGTAACAAACGCTTGGAAAGCAGGAAGCAGGACCATCGCGTAGCGGACAGATCGGTTGATATGTGCACGGGCGAATGCAATGTTTCCCCGGTTGCATATTCCACGTATGCTTATGCATGGAAATGTGATTCCGCATTGCATTGTTCTTTGTGTGTGTGTGTTGCAGTTTGTGGAACGATTTCATGCGTTAAATCAATATGCAGGTTTTTAATTACTGTTTTTATTTTGCACCAAACATGGACGACGTGTGCGAGTGGCCGTGTACTTTTGCGCTGCAGCTAACCGGATGATGAGAAGTCATACAATGCAATACTGTTGGCCTATTGTAGAGTGTAATGGTTTCGCTGGAATTTATTTTAAAACTTTATTGTTTTGGTTTTTCCGCTGAATGTTATTTACACTGATATTTCAAACGATTCATAAAAGGGGTTTCCATATGTTTACTGTGCTGTGTAATAGATACTTTGTAAAATGTTATCTAAAATGAAACAAAGCATTTAAAATATTTTATTACAGTTGTTTGAAATGTTTTAGAAAAAAAACCCACAGCTTAAATTGATTATTTTCAATGTCTTCCATTCGTGTCATGGATACATTACGCCTGAAAGTATGTAATATGCTTTTCCCTATGCGCTGTGCAGCAGAGCGTGTTTAGGAAGAGTTTGGTCTGTTATTTAAACGATATATAAGCACTTAATAAGGACCTAACTAGGCAGAAAAGCTTGGAGAAGAGGACAGAGCAGATGCTCCACTCTCAAAATCTATTCATCTACTTGAAGGTGCATATAACCCTCTGCTACTACCAAGGACCAGCGATAGGGAGCTAAGGTTGTCCGTCTTTTCTTCAATCAAGCGCTAGAGAGGCCGATCTGAGACTTTGAGGTGAAAACAACCTTTATAGCTCAATCTAGAGTCTGGCATATGCTAATGACATATGATTCGTTGGTTAGAGACTCTTTTATGTAGCAGAAGCTGATGCTTTAGGATCTAGCAGATAATAGAAGACCTAAGGTTCAAGTCTTCACTTGTAGTTAGGACTAACAACTTATAAGGAAACTTCAAAACAACTCTACCGACGGACGAAGCTGGGACTGTATAAAACATGTATAGTCTCAGTGCTCACATACGCCTTTGAGACAAGGACTCTAAGTGTCGTCCTCTTAGCCATCGTCGGAAGGAAGAATCTTAGAAGGATTTACTCGCTAAGCTGAGGTGGGTTGATCATGTCAAGAGAATGGCACCAAACGACCAACAGCATCGTAGGAGTCGTGGTACGCCTATGTGTTACCGTCTGATAAGTATACAGTGTAATTGCATACTTTTAGGCGTTTAAAAACATTGAAGAAAAATAATGATCTTAAGCATTATTTTCTGTTTTACAAAGCATTTTTTCAATAATTTTTCTCATCAATCAGACTAATTTTACTTGAGTTATTAAATGATTAGTGAATACTTGTTAACCAAATCCTCTCCGTGGAGTCTTTTACCTTAAAACATATACCAAAAAAGCCATGATCGATTGGAAAGCATTGAGCCATTATTAAATTGTGCAATAATTGTACAACTATAAATGGTTCGTTTCAGCCTTCCGCAGTGCTTCCGGTGGCTTTCTTCAGATGGCCTCCAAGCCATCTTTCGTCTAACGAACGAATTTTCATCCCCATTCGCCCCATTATCGTGTGCGTTTATCTTTAAACCCACCCCATACCATCCTGCTCTGCTCAATCTTTAGATCTCTCAAGTGGTGGATCTTCTCTGGCACATCCGTCTCCCTCTAGTGTGCATTACATCGTTAAAAGCATGGCAAGCGCACCGGCGGGACCGACGGGACGCGACGGCGAGCGCGAATATTCGGTCTGCTGCAAAAGATCCATCATTTACACGGCTCTGACGGCTTCATGCGAGGCGCACTCGTGGTGGAATCGATCGCGCCACTAAGTTGACACCGTTATCCGATGTTGTCTCGGTTGGTTGATTGATGACGATAAAATCCTAATGCTTGGCGTAAAAACAAAGCTGCGCGAGAACGGACGGGGATCGGGTGTAAATTATAGAACGGCACTTCACTCGACAAATCATCTTTTTTTTTTTCGTTTTGTTTTTGTTCGTGTTTTGCTTTCCATTTCGCCCATATTTGTGTCGGAGGTTTGTTCGAATTCTCCCCAAACAAAGACAACGACAATTGATCCGATGCGGACGGTGTAGAAGCAGCCGTGTGCTGATGCTGATGCTGTCGTCATTCTATCAATATTCATGAAGGCACAAATCAAGACAAAACAAGTGGACGGAAGGCGGAGATCAGGGTGTACAAAGCCGAAATAAAAAAGACATAAGCGGATGTCGGCTTCCCTTGCTTCGGCTCCCCCTCGTTCCCTGTTACCTTCACATCCGGCAGACATGAGCAAACGAGAGCAAAATGATGGACAATTGTCCTGCGAGCTACTAAATGCACCGATCCTCACACGATGCATACACTCACGTCCACTGAACCGAACCGAGGCAAGGAAAAAGTGTGTCTGTGTGTGTGTGCAATGAACGAAAGAGAAAAAAGAAAACATTGAAACAAAAAACTCTCCAAGAGTGGGTCGGTCCCGCTTGGGACACCTCATCCCCGGGAGCTTCATTTGTTTCATCCATGCTACACTCGCGAACGATTGACTAGGATTGACGCGGAGATGCGGCGTGTGTGTGTGTGTGTGTGTGTTTGTTGATTTTTCCCCATTGCTCCATGTTTGACTTGCGACGAAACTATGAACTCCATCCCCCTAACTGCCCGAACGCGGGAGCTCGTTTTGGATTTCAATGGTTCATCCAAACCGGTACGGGCAGCTTCCACCGGAGGCATCCTAACGCCCCATTTCGATTCGAGTGACATTCCGACTGGCATTGACGAATGCTTCCGCTGGATGCACTAATGCACTATTCACCCTCAGCCCAGCCGGAGCCCACTAAATGGAAAGGGAAGAAAATTTGTCACGGTTTTGTGTCGTCTAGTGAGGTTTCCTTTTTTTTTACACACACACACGCGAGCAGAAGTGGGAAGATACGCGCGTACGGTACCATCTTTTATGCCGAGCGCGTCGCCTGAATCGCTGCAATTGCATGCAATTGTGATGCCTGCGAAGCTGGGGCTATTGTTCCACGATGTGCTAGGAAACGGTACGTGAAATGGAACAAATGTGCTAACAGTGAACAGGAGGCATACAATTAGGAAAGCTTTTAAGCTTTTTGAGATGTTTTAGCAAAACTATGTGAATGATTCTTATGTCTAAAATTAATACAACAACTGTAGTACTTATAATAATTTTTTGAGACGACTGGGTACTGCCGTCGCTACTCTAGAGCCTTTTCTTTTATCCAGATCTGTTGCAGGTCCTCCCTTGCTACATCCGACAAAACAGTCTATCAGGCTCTGCGTCATAATAGGAGTTATTAGAATTTTACTTTCAGACTTGGAGATTAAGAAAATTTGTACATCAGCCATCAATAGAATGTAACCGAGTGCTGCTAAAACTGAGATTTAAAGAGTTCTGAAGGGTCCACGAAACTTTGCACTGATATAATAATTTAACCCAGGTTTTTCGGGTGACGTTCTGAGCCTGAATGATACTAATTCTCCATACCAATTAACCGATCCAAATTCTCGGCCACGGGGAGATTATCCAGTCCAGTAAGCCGAGCCAAAAGAGGCCATTTTAAGGTCTAAATGTTTCAAACAAATATTAGGATGAATATTGCTGCCTCACTTATGTTAGTAATGTTTACATAAGAGATTCAAAAAGGGCATCAACATCTATTGCTTAATTGATCCAAAGATAACTCCTTTTACCAGGGACATAAACTACGCCTATTCAACAAAAAAATGTTTATTTTATCTGATCCTGTACATCACTGTTGTTCACATAGAATGTTCAGCATAGACTCCACTACAAGTAATGCTAAACATTAAGTAAATATGTACAAATATGGATTCCTTGATGAATCTAGCTAAGATTTTGATTTTGTTTTAACGTTCAGATATTTTATGATAATACGTTCTACAATGTGTCTAGTATAACTTACCATTCTACTTCTTTCTTTGGTCTATAACTGCTAAATAATTTCTCAAAAACAATGGCAGATGACAGTTACTACCTACTAACAATGTCCTGAAGTTCGTGTGATGCGTATTGCCTAAGCAAAGGCGCAAAGTCAATTTTAATTGTAGTACTAATTATATTTTATTTTTCTTCCTTTAAAACTAACTTCCGATCTAAACACACACTCACTCAATCCTCAATCCGATAGCATGGAAAGTTTCAAGCATAAGATATTACCTTACCTTCATACCACAAACTCTCTGCAGCCGGCAACCATCACACAACCGGCAACAAAACAAACGCCTCACTCCGTAAAAGTGCAAACTAAAGCGAGAAACTTATCAAATACGTCGAAACAATCACTCGCCATTTCCCGGGGATCAAAAGATGAGTAATGGTTTTGTTGGCGAAATACCGAGAAGCTTTAGAGCCACGCTCACTCGCACTCGTTCATCATCATAACAACAACATCGAACAACACTTCACTGTTGATTGCGCTTGCGGTGGTCTCCGTTCGCTTGTGCTTCTCGTCGCTTTCCTGAACTGCTTTTGAAGCCAGAGCCTTGTTTTACGTAAAACTTTGTTTGCTCAAGTTTCTTAAACTTTCTACCATTCCCCCAATCGTACCCCCACCCAAAAGCCGATACTGTAGAAGACACACCCAACCACAACGAAAGCGAGTCAAAGTTACGATTCGCTTGGACGATTCGGTTCGACCTCCACAATCAATCAAACTGGGTGCCGGCGTGCAGTTTTGTTCCGATTGCTTGTTTGCCGGGAAGTCTTATTGGGTGTGAAATTAACCATAAAAAGGACCGAAACCGACTTCTTAATTCAGCATCAAATTCGCAACGGTTTTAATGGGATCGCCGCACACCTTGAATTTCGCAAACGGTGGTGCTTCAAACGACATTAATCAATATTTGCTGTCGCAGTTCTTCATCACTTTGATGAGTTAGTGGATGGGTGGTATGGGTGTCTTCAACTCGCTCTCCTCTATCTCTGCCGGATGGAAATCTTTCAATCGGCACAAATTCGCGCTTTCTTCTGGGACGCCCAAAACGTTCGCATTAAAAGAAGGAATCAGCCAGCTATTTTTGCGACAAGCGCTTGAATTGATTCCCAACCGGCCTGAACATCACTGAGCAGCCGGAGCGAGTGCGAGCGGCCCCGGTTGACATAATTCATAAGCAAAATATTTGTTTAATCAATTCCAACTTGTGCCGGGCAAAAGTGCCGGTGGCGCGAGAAAAGCGTCGCGTGAGCTCGTGACATTGCCGCGTAACTTTCTTCAAACTTTTTTTTTGTTGCTTTTCCTTTGCTCCACTTTTCATAAAAGACGCTCTTTTCGTAGTCAGATTTGCCGGCAGCGCTGTTTCGCGTCAGCCCCGTGGCTGATCCGGTTGGCGTGTCGTGAAAGCCTTTTTTTCTTCTTGTTGGAGGAAGTTGTCTGAAATTCTCACACAAAAAATCACCTCGGAGAAGGAAATGCCGGGCTCAGACATACTCCACGCTTCAAGAAGACGCTTTCGCTCAGGATATACCCCGTTTTGATTGGATCTAACCCGGTGCCCGGTTTGTGTTGGTAGCCAAAAATTGAGGCCGTCAGCGTTGCAGGTTTTTCGGTGTACCCTTCTAACGATCCTCCTACAGTGCTCCCTATTCCTCACTCGGTCGGACCCCATTCCGGTCGACCCCTCCGACACTAAATGGGAAGCAAACTTTCAAGCGTGCTCAAGCTGGGGACGCCACCCCAAAATGCAATGTATGGATGAGAGTGTAAAAATTCAATTACGTTTGATTATGTTTCCGTAAATTGAGGCGATGGTGATGGTTGGAAAAAAATGCCCCAGCACACACACGCACACACACACACACACACTCCGAAGAGGCCCTTTTTACACCTTTCAATTTCTGCCGCTATGGTCTTTTATGTTCGAACATATGGGCGGGCGTGTATGTGTTCATTTATTTGGGATTGGGGAAGCTTATGCAGCAAATCGTTCCATCAACATCAACAGCGCTCTAACCACGCCGAACATCAGCCGATTGGCAGCGGGTTCACGTCAAAAAACTGCCTTGCGTGTGTGCGTGTGTCGATACGTATTAAATCTGATCAGTGAGTAAAATGGATGGAAAAATTAGATTTTTCATGCGTGAATTCTTGCTAATAGAAAAGAATTTCTTTGCGTTAGGGAAATTGGAATACTTTTTTGAAGCCGTACCATATGAAAATGAGCCAGAAAATCGTTTGTCATCGCAAAGATAAGATAGAGTAAGCGCATCCAATTTATATCCTTTATCTAGAAGTGTTCATTATAGCAACTGATTATAGCATCACCTAAAGGAGTACTTAAGAGGCCCGGTTCTACAAGCTAATGATGCTTCTTATGATCCAAATGATCTGTAAAGATGCACCATATTCATGTAAGGAGGAACACATCAAATATGATGCATCCTCGATTGCCGAACACCGAACGCTAATCAACGACAGCGTCTTGTGTCGTCTTGTGTCCCACAAATAGCCAATATTCCTTCTGGAAGTCATCGTGACACAGGCAAAAAAAAATCACCAGAACGAATCCAAATCATTACCGTAACGATTCCGTTCCATCCTGGAAGATACCACCGTTCACGTCAAAAAACTGCCTTGCGTGTGTGCGTGTGTCGATACGTATTAAATCTGATCAGTGAGTAAAATGGATGGAAAAATTAGATTTTTCATGCGTGAATTCTTGCTAATAGAAAAGAATTTCTTTGCGTTAGGGAAATTGGAATACTTTTTTGAAGCCGTACCATATGAAAATGAGCCAGAAAATCGTTTGTCATCGCAAAGATAAGATAGAGTAAGCGCATCCAATTTATATCCTTTATCTAGAAATGTTCATTATGGCAACTGATTATAGCATCACCTTAAGGAGTACTTAAGAGGCCCGTTCCCACACGCTAATGATGCTTCTTATGATCCAAATGATCTGTAAATATGCACCATATTCATGTAAGCAGGAACACATAAAATATGATGCATTCTCGATTGCCGAAAACCGAACGCTAATCAACGACAGCGTCTTGTGTCGTCTTGTGTCCCACAAATAGCCAATATTCCTTCTGGAAGTCATCGTGACACAGGCAAAAAAAAATCACCAGAACGAATCCAAATCATTACCGTAACGATTCCGTTCCATCCTGGAAGATACCGACACGAGGACAAACAAAAATCTTGCCAACCAATTTCAACTCGAACCCCAAAAACTGCTGTCTCCTCGTTGGCCGCGGACGTACTCGAACAAGAACGCCTCATTACCGGTTGATTTTCGGCTGGCTGGTGCTCTTATCATTTAATGAAAGTTTTCTTTCGCTTCGGGGTACGACTTTGGTCAGTGAGTGCAATTTAGAGGCGACGACGACGGTGGTGCTTGGCCAACGCCCGTGGAAATCGAAACCGAAGCACCATTAAAAGTTGCTCTTTACTGATTTCCTTCCAAAACCCGTCGGTGGATTGGCGATGCGACCAGTGTAATGCTGCGCGAAGCCGGTACGGGTAAAACATCGCCGTACAAGAAAAGTTAGATTCCCGCTAGTCCCCCCTCTTGGTTCGGGATTTCCCGTACCCCGAGCATTCCCAAGAAAGTATTAGTTTTGCTGGCGAGTTTTGAATCATTGCACCAGCGAGCTCGTAAAACTATTTCACCGGGAATTGGTTTTGAGGTGAACCGGAATTGGGAAAACATTCATTTGTAGTTTTGTGCTACGGAGAAAGGAAAATTAACTCTCTCTCTCTTACTCTCTGTCGCTTAGTTTTCGCTGACCGATGTACCCGCGCTAGAGCTATTGCAATTTAATCATTTTTGTACTTATTTTAAACTTTTCCACCGTGCTTCAAAGGTATCAGAAAACCTTATCCGAGCAGTTCACTTTATTTCTTAAAACCCCCGAACTACTCTCGAATCGCTCGGTATCGTGTTTCATTGGGAAAATTTTATCTTTAAAGATCAAAATAACGAGTAACCGATCTCTGACGGCAAACACTGGATGACCACCGGCGACCGGGTTCGGGTGTCCTGTCGAAAAAGGTAAACAAATTCAAAGGAATCCATTCCCGAAAAGCTCTGCTGCCTTTACTCCTGAAATACACAGCCCCCACCTCGATTAAGCTTTGCGGTGGTGTACTGGGCTTCAAGCCGAAGCAAAACCCATCCGAAAGAACAGCTTAATTCCCTTTCAATCAGCAGGACACGCAAAACCAACCGAACCGACGAACCTTTTGGCTGGCGAAAAGCGAACGTTTTGATTGAATCTGGTAGATTATTTGCCATCCCAGGAAGCCGTTGCCTTGTGGGAGGCATTTGTCGCTCGCTATTCAAACCTCACCCTCCCCAGCGACCCAGTGCCCGATCGAGCAGCGCCATTCGAATCGGATTCGGTGATTGTAAAACATTTCGAGCAGATACTGAATGGTGCCGATTTCCAGGGCAGTCGGGTTTCTTTCACTGCCGTGTGCCTTGTTGTGCGAAATGTTTTCACTGTCGAATGCTTTCAAATGTACAAGCAAGCGAGATAACGATTTCTCATTTACAATTGAAGATTAGAGTGTCCGCTTTTGGCAATGCTTTTGTTGGCGGGAAATTTCGGAATGTTTTCTTGGGAAATTAATTTTGTGCAGCAGTGTTATAATAAAGTGCTCCTAATGAACGAGTGTTTCAAATAAACGAACAAAACGTAAACATTTATTACGACCGAGTAAGATGCTAAAGAGACTGCTCGATTTGTGATATCAGCTGACACATAGTTTCTCATAGTCCCGGGAATATACCGAGGCTCTATTTTCACTCTATTCAATGGCATAAACGATACTCAATACTTGTGATAGGCTTTCGAAATCGGATCTGTCTGGTTCTGGTGTAGTTTTGATTCCAATTACGGTAACGATTCCGAAATTAATCCCAATTCTGGAACAAATTCCGGAACTTAGACCGATTCCAATTCTGGAATCAATTCTGAAACCGATTCAGATTCTGATTTCAATTCTTGAGCTGATTCATGAATCGTTAAGATCACCAAAGTTAACATATTAACTTATTATAATGAATAGGAACATTTTCTCTTCAAATCTTCAGAATTGAAGAGGCCCTTTGCTAAGAAATATGGATGACTTAAATGAGGGTTAAAATCGAACCAGATTTATAACCTACATTACTAGGGATTTCGGAATTTATTCTGATTCTGAAACCGATTCTGATTACAAAACCAATTACATTCAAATTCTAAAACGAATGCCGGATCAGATTTCGATTCCGGAGACCGTTTCGTTATCGATTCAGGACCTTCCTGAACCATCATTTTTTTCCCATCACTACTCAATGCCATAATTAATAACCTCAACTATACTATAAAAGTAAGGGCAAGATAACAGATCTTTTATCTGTTTTATTACTACACTTAGCCACAGAATTGTACAGATAGCAGGCCAAGAACAAGCCAACTTAGACCAAGTTCTTGGTGAAAATTTGACAAACCCTAGTATTGATTTTACTGCAACACAAGACAGATATTAAAGTCTGTTAGAGTCCTCAATCTTTATATCATCTACTGTAATAGCAACATATTATAAACAAAAACTATAAGCAAATTCTGTTTTATTACTACACTTAGCCACAGAATTGTACAGATAGCAGGCCAAGAACAAGCCAACTTAGACCAAGTTCTTGGTGAAAATTTGACAAACCCTAGTATTGATCTTACTGCAGCACAAGACAGATATTAAAGTCTGTTAGAGTCCTCAATCTTTATATCATCTACTGTAATAGCAACATATTATAAACAAAAACTATAAGCAAATCAATCATAAAAAGACGTTTATCTAAACAGCATAAATAAAATAAACGAAAAAAAACGACGAGCAAATATTGAAAGCCTTTGATTGTTTTATGCACACCGTTTAGTGTAAATACGGAAGGAAACCCTCATCGAACGCTCCTTCAAAGCAAGCGCCACACTCCTTATGCTAAAGACCGTCCCTAACCCCCTACTTATTCGCATTCGTCTCCAACACCGTAACGCTCGCTTGCCCTTCCTGCTGTTTGCAAATGTTCATACCGGCGTGACAAAATTCGCACGCACGCGGCAACGTTCGGTTGCTTGTTAGTGTGGAAAATAATGAATTTACACACGCCGCTACACCGTCCATTGTTGGATAAATACGCAACCGAAATGGTTCCACTCACCAGCCGCATTGCATCGCACGGGGACAGTTACTTTAATCCTGCGATAAAACCTCTTCAAACGATGGCGCAGCTCATCTAGCCATACCGACGGTGGGTCCAGACACGAGGGAAAGTCGGCCGAGGCGACCAACACGTGCCCATCATTTACTGCACTGGAGTGGATTTTGCGAATTGTTCAAGCGTTAGCAAATTGCTTCCTACGACCAACTTCCGACGTAGCGTGACGGTTTGCGCTCTCTCTACGTTTTTTTTTTTTTTGTCTTCGTTATAGATTCCTATTTTCTCCCTTACCCAATATTAGGAGGTGTAAGTGTCGATCCAGTGTGCCAGGCCCTTGTTACTTTCGCCTAAGCTCGTGTGAGTGTGTGTGTGTCTGGCGTCCTAGGGTATGCCGACCGATTGATTCCTTCTTTCCGACCGCGTCAAAGGCGCAATGGTGGTGTGCAATTTTAATCCTGCCCAAGCACACCAATCCTCGACGATCCAATTTATGGGCGAGAGAAAGAGAGAGAGACTCTGTGTGAGAAGCAGCACTCGGGCGGAAATGGATTTGATGGCAAATTGCGGAAATTCATTGACTTTCATTCGCCTCAAATGGTCGAACGAGACTGGAACGAGAAGGAGTTCGGGGATGGGGGCCGAGCGTTACGGTATGTTGGCTACACAGGGAGGACAATGGTGTTTCCATGTATCCGGAAGGAAGATTACTCAGCCCTAAGCTCGGATGTAAATACGGCGCAAAAGAAGACCGAAGCTCTGATTCATAATTTATTGCTTTAAATCTGTGGACCGTTTCCGATGTGGACACTGACACTAAATTGACGTTGAACAGGCTGTAACTCGGCCCTGCTGATTAGTGGGAGAGTTTGGTGGGCTTGCTTGCCAGCGCACAGATTAATGACAATTCATTTAACAAGGTGAATTTTATGTGAAATTGTTTGGTGAGATTCCTACCGTTAAAGCATGTGCGATTGATCGTAATTGCTTTACGCGCCAAGAAGCTTTAGCTGTGAATATGCCACAAAACATTGCTGTTTCTAATTTAATTTCCTTCCATGCATTCAACGCCTGTATTATTTAATGCTATAATCGTTAAATGACAACAAGATTGCATACTTTAAGGCGCATATCGTCATAAACGTTTCTCATTATAAAAAACTCTCCTTAAACCATCGATTACTTCCTGGCAGCATCAACTTCAAGTGCAATTATCATATTTCGCACAAACTTTTCAAGAATTTTGTTAATAATGCAATGCGTCTGTCCCTTTTCTTCGTTCCCGCCGCATGTTTTGTCGTTAATTTAATTTGCTGCTTGCGCCGATGCCCGGATTCGAGTAACAATTTCAAATTTGTTTTGCCGTAAATACCTTAAAACAAAAGCTTAATAAAATGCCATCGCGTCCAAGCAACAAAGAATTTGCTGCAAACTTTTTTTTTTTGTTGCACAATTCCTGTCCATTCTAATGGTATACTAGATAGCCGTAACGTGTTTTTCCTCCTCTTATTCGTGTCTTGTGATTGAGAAGGCCGTTTTCTTTTTCGGACAACGCAATAAATTCCTCTAGCACGTGCTAAAGATTATCTTGCCGTAGCCCGAGGTCGGTTATTAAATTCTTCCTCTCCAAAAAAAAAACAGCGGCGCAATGATTAAAATACTAACCTTCAAAACATTCCACTACTGACTGACTGCCATTTTTTTTTTTGTTGGTGCTTGTCCGACAGTTTCAACAATTGCGCCCGCTTATTATGTGTCCAAACAAGATTGAAGGCAGACCTTGAATTATGTTTCCCGCGTCTTGCCGGTTCTTAAATTAACATTTTTAACCATTTAAGACACTCCAATCCCACGTTGCCTGAGCCAAGGATTATGGCAATCGGTAAAGATGAAAAGCAGTCACATTCCCAAATGTTACGACAAGTGCGACGACACGTTTTGGAGAAAGACATGGGAATTAAATCGACTTAAAAAATTACAAAGCTAGCTCAAGAAGCTCAGTCAAACAAGATCGGTACCACACACACACACAGATAGGGAAGGACATAAAATTAGGAAACCTTAAATCTCGCCCAACTACGACGAGGTCACGGTCCCCCCTCCGGGGAGGGTCACGATGTGACTGTACGATATCATAATTCTTCCCCGTTAATGTGCTCTAGCCCAGGCGCTACCGTCGTCCGTGTTGCTATAAGGGTTCGCGAATTTTTCTACCATCCTAGCCACGTTCGATGGCGATATTATGGCACATCCGCTGCAGACGGCACGACCCTAAAATGGATGTTTGTGTGAGAGAGTCGGCTGAGCTACCTACCACGTTTCTTTTTTCTAGGTTAATGCATTTAAACTGCTGATAACGGCGGACGAAGTTCGTGCCAAATTATTCCGCAACCCAGGCAAACCGGAAGGCCAATGCCGGTGAGTCCAGCTCGTGTGTCTACCGGGTGTAGCAGTTGTAACCGTATTTTGCCTTTAACACATTTACCCACAAAAAAAAACATAACAGAAGAGCCCAGTGACAGTTGACGGGAAGGAAATTGAGCGATAATACCCGGGAGCACTATCAAAGCTTTATCCCGGGAACCGCTGACATTGATCCGAGGAATAATCTACACGGAAGTAACTTTGTTCCAATCCAATTAACTGTAATAATGTTGTATCATATCCGGACCGGGCTAACAGGTCCCGTGCAATGCATCAAACGAGAGCTAATCAAGATAAAGGAAGCCTTCCTTAAACTTCTCACCGGCACTCTCGCAGTGGCAGTGAATGTTTAAATGGTTTTAATTTATTTATTTTCACCATTTGCTACCAACCTAGCCGGGGCTTGTTTTCGTACCAACTCTGAGCAAGTTCGTTACGAGATGCACAAAAGAACGTGGCCACGTCTATTTCTTGTCTTTGCAGCAGCGTACAATAGTGCACAGGTAGTGGAAAACCATTTGCATAAGCTACTCTGTGTGTGTGTGTTTGTGTGCGTGTCGGTTCGATGTTCGTTTCTGGATCGGTGCGCTCTGTAGCCGGAAACTGGACACGGATCTAGCACCAGCTAAAAGAGTGGGCCGGCTAATTTGAAATGCAAATATTTTAACATCACGTGCACATCACGAGCAAGTCAGTCGTTTGCAAACGATCGGTTGCAGAAGTCGTGGAAGTAGTAGCAGCAGCAGCAGCAGGCAAAGTAAGAGTGTTTTTTTGCGCCATTTTGGAAAACATCTGCATCAAAGCACCTTTTGCCGGAGCGGAGGTCATTGTTTGACGATGCAAATGCATCGCTTCTTTCCCCCTGGGAGTTATCGCTATGCGGATAGAGATTTGGTTGAGGAACACCGATGGGAGTTGTTGTCACCAGGAAGTATCGTATCGTCTATGCCGCCGGTGACAGCTCCTGAACCTGGAAGACTCCGTGTAGCAGCAATGCTCTTTCATTTCAATTAAGTGCCAATGGAAATCGGTCGATAATGGACTTTAATTTCACTTTTCGTAACTTCGAAACCACACAACAAAAGGCTGGTCTGGCCTTTTCGGAAGGCTGCAAATCACATACGTACGACGACGACCGTTTCGAAGCGCATCCGTATCCGACCCGGGTTGACAAATCTCAACACATTGTCATACGTGTCCGTGTGTGCCTGTGTCGAGAATGGAAATCACTTCACGAGAAAACCACCGGTTTTTAATGGTTTTCTTTCTCTCTCTCCTGCTGTCTCAGTGCTGTTTATGCTTCCGGGTTGAAGTGTTGTGGTGCGGTGTTTATCGGTGCGAGTGGGCGTTAGTGTGTGAATTTCCATTTACTTAGACGACGCGCAGACACGCTCTTCGCCCGTTCTCGTTCACTCTCGGCCAGTGGGAACCAGGTTTTAGCAAAATGGCCCTCAGCAATCCTCCGGGAGCTGGCGGAAATTAGAGCTCGTCAGTGTGCGGCAAAAAATACTAAACACTCAGCAGAGCCGCGGCCCACCCCGCTCACCAACAGTCCCGCGGGGGTTTAAAGCGTGTAGCAGCGTGCTTTTTGCAGGTGCGCCCGGGTTACTGCGGATGTGCCAAGAAGAGCAGTGCAAGTGATACGAGTGACGAGGTTGAAAGTGCCAACAGGAAGTAACCGTAAATCCACCAGCGCCCTCTACCGTCCAAGTCTTCGGCTTCTAGCGAATCGAGCAGCAGCAGCCGCAACGCCAGAAGCAAGTATGGCCGGCTTCGTTTGCCATCTTCTGCTGGTGGTCCTCTTCACCCGCGAAACGGCTTACGGTAAGGAAAAGCTTTACTTTTATCATTTCATTATTTATGACGCAGCCACCGAGAATCCGAGAATCGCAGGTCCTCAGGACGCCACCACTCTCTATACTGTGGCACGTAAACATTGGCGAGAGATCCGAGCGCGTGCCCGTTTGGTTTTATTCTTTTCTACTCGACGTTCCTATCCTGTCGATCTGCGGCAGACGTTTGATTGATGTATATGTGTATTTGCCGGCTTTTGCCGAGACGACCGAGAAAGATTATGGCCGCAGGCAATCGGCAGGTACACGGTTACCGTAGCTAACAATAACTTATTGACAGGTTTCGGCAGTAATGTGAGATGGCGCGCGCCCGCGCCAGAGCTCACGTCAAGGGCGAATGTTGCTTCTGTCAGTTTTATTTCATTTCGCCGAACTTTACTACATCCTAGGATTGGGGTTTTTTTTATAGGAGGCTAAGTATATTGGGAATTTGTGCCACCGTACTGCAATCTACGGAGGTTTCTCCGATTCCTAGAATCCTAGAAAAACAAGTTGTAAGTTTTACTCTGGCGAGAGTTACAGATGAATCAGTAATTAGATCTGTTATATGAGCTGCTTTCCTATTCTTCATTTGTTTATGTAAAAACATCTCATGCCAATTATTCCACACCGTTCGCCACGTAAGATGCTAGGACACAAACTCTTCCACGAGCACAACCCAAGACTGCACTTTGTTGCCGATTTGTACAAAGTGTGTCTCGGCACAATGGCATGTCAGGGCATAACTGGCCTGTGCATTGAGCAGTCAACTGATCCGTAATTGACAACATGCATGTTGATAGTTGGCTGCCATCGATTACAATTTGTACCGTTTGCTGAATCCTGTGTCCGAATGCTTCCCCGACGTCCGTAATTCGTAATCAGCTTCCGTCGCCAACCGATACCGATACGGACCGTACTCCGCACTGACAACTAGTGATAGCAATTCCAATAACCTAATCAAAAGTCAACACAGAGCATAGCATTGCGGGGTGGAGCAACCGGAGCAACAGCCGTGGTGGACATCTTCATCATAAACAGTGTGCCCTTTTACGTTTCACATCGTTTTGCTCAATTCCAATAGCACCACCGGTCTTGTTTTCTTAGCTTCTGCTACAGACGCATCGATTGCCGTATCTAGACGAACCTGGATCCTCCGAGATACGAGATCGTTGCCGGCGGGCAACGGATAAACGATGTCTTCGTAGTCATGACTCTTAATCAACTTTTGTTTGCGTTTTCCCATGAGCGTCTTCGGCTACGGTAATCGATGGTACTGCCACAGGTCACCCGGAGACATCCTTCCTTGTTGCTATGCCCTTGGTGGAAGGTGTAACCGGTGGTTTTCTCGTGAAGTGATTTCCATTCTCGACACAGGCACACACGGACACGTATGACAATGTGTTGAGATTTGTCAACCCGGGTCGGATACGGATGCGCTTCGAAACGGTCGTCGTCGTACGTATGTGATTTGCAGCCTTCCGAAAAGGCCAGACCAGCCTTTTGTTGTGTGGCTTCGAAGTTACGAAAAGTGAAATTAAAGTCCATTATCGACCGATTTCCATTGGCACTTAATTGAAATGAAAGAGCATTGCTGCTACACGGAGTCTTCCAGGTTCAGGAGCTGTCACCGGCGGCATAGACGATACGATACTTCCTGGTGACAACAACTCCCATCGGTGTTCCTCAACCAAATCTCTATCCGCATAGCGATAACTCCCAGGGGGAAAGAAGCGATGCATTTGCATCGTCAAACAATGACCTCCGCTCCGGCAAAAGGTGCTTTGATGCAGATGTTTTCCAAAATGGCGCAAAAAAACACTCTTACTTTGCCTGCTGCTGCTGCTGCTACTACTTCCACGACTTCTGCAACCGATCGTTTGCAAACGACTGACTTGCTCGTGATGTGCACGTGATGTTAAAATATTTGCATTTCAAATTAGCCGGCCCACTCTTTTAGCTGGTGCTAGATCCGTGTCCAGTTTCCGGCTACAGAGCGCACCGATCCAGAAACGAACATCGAACCGACACGCACACAAACACACACACACAGAGTAGCTTATGCAAATGGGTTTCCACTACCTGTGCACTATTGTACGCTGCTGCAAAGACAAGAAATAGACGTGGCCACGTTCTTTTGTGCATCTCGTAACGAACTTGCTCAGAGTTGGTACGAAAACAAGCCCCGGCTAGGTTGGTAGCAAATGGTGAAAATAAATAAATTAAAACCATTTAAACATTCACTGCCACTGCGAGAGTGCCGGTGAGAAGTTTAAGGAAGGCTTCCTTTATCTTGATTAGCTCTCGTTTGATGCATTGCACGGGACCTGTTAGCCCGGTCCGGATATGATACAACATTATTACAGTTAATTGGATTGGAACAAAGTTACTTCCGTGTAGATTATTCCTCGGATCAATGTCAGCGGTTCCCGGGATAAAGCTTTGATAGTGCTCCCGGGTATTATCGCTCAATTTCCTTCCCGTCAACTGTCACTGGGCTGCTCCATCGATACACAACTTCTAGCTGATAGTTTCCAGCTGATTGCTTTGCCAGCAATCCCATTCGCGCGCTAATGAAAGTTCCGTCTTGTTGGGAAAAAGGGGTTAACACTCACTCTGCTTCTCGAGTCTGCGGTTTCAGTCGCCGTTCTTTCTTTCCACAGGCACCAAACAGTTCCAAGAGGCAATATGTTCAAAATTAGAAATGACACAACTTTGGCCCAAACTTCTTCCACCGTGAGACGGACTGCAGGGCGCAACAGGATGCTGGATGCACAAAAAAAACCGACGGCATATTAGGTCTCGTATATCACGTACGAGGGATTTACCAGCAGAGAACGTGATAATTAGCTGTAGAGTTCCGATTTTTCTCCACTCGCTTAGCGTTGTTCGCTGTACCGGAGTTGCTGCCGTTGCTGTTTAATGTCCGCGGCTCGCACAAGAAGCACACCATAATCAAGCACGTTTCGATTAAGTGTGACAACTTGTTTTTCTTCGCGTATCTTCCACGATTGTTACTGCACAGTCATTAGTGTGCTTTAGCGCTCGCTCTTGTTCGATGCATTACGGTGGAATTACGTTCGAGTATTTTTTTTTTTTGTAACTACACAACAAAATGAACTACAACACATTACTTGGGTAACCCCGTTTTAGTCGATGTCCTTCGTACTTCGTCCCCAACAAAAAAGACAACCCTCTTCAATAGCATTCAAATGGTTTACAAGATGCTTGTTATTGTTTGCTCATCGTTCAACAAAATCAAACATCGATAAATCTTTCGATTAAGATTAGAACCAACCAGGATCGTCCTTTCGATCGCATCACGTACGGTCAGGCTGGCGCCATCAAGAGCCAGAAAAATTCATGAGCTCAGCCATCTCATAGAAAATCTAACCCCCCCGTCCCACTAAGCAGAGGCGCACAGTTGCAATAAAAACGGCACCCGAAAGACCGGTGTTCATAAATCAAAACATTCACAAAAACATAAACCGAAGCGTATGGGGTAGGGCGCAATGTTCTTATCGGATGAAAAACTGCCTCCAGTCTCATTGTATGGGATGCGGAATCGATTTCGCGGATACCCCGAAAAACTATTTTCACCTTATGAAACGCACGACGCACACAGCTGCTTACTGAATGCGGGAATGGGGAAACGGCTTTCTTTTGCGAACTCTTTTGTACGTTCGCTTATCTGGATTGTTTTTATGATGCTGAAGCGTGAAAAGTTTATTTGGCTTTTGTTTTCTGTGTTTGAGCAAATATCTTGTATTTATTTTAATTCGTATTTCATTTCTTTATGGTTTAGTAATAGTTTCATGTGTCAAATATATCATTAAATTTAGTTTCTGAGTTTCTTTCACTACATTATTCATAGTTTTCGTAATAGTCTTATGCTTGCTTCTTTATTTTTTATTGTCAGCAAACTAAACCATAATTTATCAGACTTTCTTTCCATTTAGTCATTATTTCACATGGATTTTCAGTATTTATATTTTATTAAATTATTTCACGTTTGATATTGCATTAGAAGCTGTATTTTATTCTTGTCATTATTGTTTCAAAACGATAGATATTTATCTTAGATATTTTATAAGATGTTGATCTATTGTTTACATCAATTTTTATTTGTTTTTGTAAGCTAGTTTCATGTCGAAATTACTATCATTTAAGTAACATTTTATCATTTCACTCTTATTTAATTCATATATTGTTAATGTTAGCAAATTAGTTAAGGTTTTAAAAACGATTTCTATTTACTTTAACTAATGGTTTAGTTTATATTAATTTGCCTAGCTTGATGCAATTGTTCATTAAATTCGTTTTCATAAAATATTTTTAACTGTTTGCTTCAAGTTTCATCAAAGTTATAATAAAGTTAAGAAAGTGGCTACTGTCATGGAAAAAAAACATTCCGATTATTTAGTAAATAACGAGTAACATAAATAGTTAGTGAAATTATGATTTTTAACACTTTTCTAAAGTTGATATATTGAACAATTTCTTCTTAGTTATGCTGAATTTCAGTTTGTAGTTCAATATTTAACATTTTTCTCAAAATTCGTCTAACAAATTTTAATTGAAATCAACTATCCAACTACTCTATCTGGCCTTATAGCTAAAAGCTCGATTAGCTCCAAATTCCTGGAAGCTTCGCGGCAGATTTTCCCGCGAATCCCATTTCAATATTGCATGTCAGCGTTGTACGAAACTTTCATCGCCCTCTAATTGTACCTGTACCACGACACGGGGAAGATTTCCCGGAAAAAAAACCTCCTTCCCCGAACGATCCTGTTTGGATACCCGGTATTCAACTTAAAGCAATCCATCCAACTGTGCCGAGTGAGTTATGACTTGTGACACGAAAATGAAATAGTTTACAGACCACGTATTCCCATACAAGAAAAAAACAAGAAGGAAAAAAAACATCCAGCGTAGTGTTTTCCTTTTGCTGGACTCGTTTCACAATGTTTACCGGGTGGAGAGAACGAAAAAAAACGGGAAAACGCCAGCCCCAAAAAACGGAAGTTCATCAATAGGGTTCGAAAGTTTTGCGCCGTTGCTCGGATCGCGCCGTTCGATTTCCCAGGGATGGCTGATAAATATTCATACATAAGTTTTTCGGACCGACTCAAGTTTTTTCTCTCTCTCTCCCCCTTTTAAACTAACTAACATCCTCTTCCGCATCTCCAGTCTCCAGCTAGCCTTGAAAATTGTTGCTTCTAGTTGGGAGTTTTCCTTTTTTATTTTGGTGGAGCACATTTTAAGGCGTCACTTGCTTTGCTTTCATAGCGAAAACTTAACTCCTGTTCCTTCCTCTATTCGGCTACAAACTGAGGTTGGTGATGTTTGAACAGTTCCGCAGCAGTAAAAAAAAGCCGGGAACAAAATGCCGAACCAAAATAATGGAAACGCTTTGTGCTAAAAGCAACTTCGACTGCTTTTGCTGGAAAATTCATTGCATTTTTCCCTTCGATTTAATTCCCGTTGATGGCACACAAGAAGCGCAACCCGACCCCGTATCGGACGGTCATTGTCGTCGCAGTTCGAGATTCGAATCGCCGAGTTTCCTGGCGGTTTGATTTTTCCCCCTTTGGCGAATTTCCACGGCACTCAGCAATTGAAAATGTGTTTTCTTCGGTGCGCCCCAGAGTCAGTATAGTTTGGCAAGAGCCAGTCGAGTTTGGCTGACTGTTTGATTTAGCGTTTTTCCCAGAGGGTAGTTGGCAATAAAAGAAGAATCGAATGCCTCTGTGTGTGTGTCTTTAGGGGGAAAAAAAAGAACCCAAACCCTGCAAACAAAAGTCACTATCGGGTAATCTAATAAATTTATTGGTTTCCTTCATTTAACTTACTGCAACGCTGGAACAAAAGCAGCAGAAGCCAACATTAGTTTTGCTTCCCCCAGTAGTCAGCGCGCGTATAGTTCGTAATTTTCAATTGTTGATTAGATCTTCGACTCGTCTAAAGATTCGAACCGACCGTACCGTGTGCGTACGTACGACAAAAGATGGGTATCGGTGTATTTCCTTTTGTTGTGCTCGTCGTTGCGTAATTCACATGGCCATTATCCCAATCGCAACATGATGAAAGCGCTACATCAACCACCACCGTTCCGGGCTTCATGATTTCCCACTCTACAGTTGAGATTGTAACGGGCCGGCCACATCCTGCGCTTCACTTCACTTCCCGTTCACCGGTATCGTTTGATCGTTTTGCGTATTAACGGTTTAACCGTCTGCCTCTCGAACCCAACCTCGCTCGTGCTTCTGCTTCTACCAGCTGCGAAACGGAAGGACGCGTATTTATTTTTCCCCATTTTTAACAGCAGGTCCTCTCGGGGCCTCACATAATCGAATTCAGAAACAAACCCTCACACACACACGAGGGATGCGAGACAGACAGATCGTACGGTGATGATACCTACGGGGTACGGGGTGAAACGCTGGATCCAATTTTGCGTTTGATTAACTATACTGATCGACCGCAAAAACTGATCTCGCCCGGAGGGGTTGAAATATAAACTGACCTAAAGCGTGTGCGTAACCCGGGGAAACGAAATCTGCTTCCGTCATCAGCAAACCGGCTGCTGGAGGGTGAACGATCCGTACTGACCGCAATGATGGTCGTTACTGGAGAAAATATTACAGGCATTTAATCACTCGCTTCTCCATATGGCTTCCGCATCCGCATCAATTTGTCTCATTTAAATGGCTGTATCTTGATCTCGCTGGAAGGTTGTACGGCTCTGTGCTGCAAAATCAATGCTCATTACCCGATTCGGATACGTTCTTGAGGGAAGCAAATGTCCTCTTACAGTTTTTTAATTTATGGGTTGCTCGCTAGGAGATTAAATCCGTTCAGCATTTGGGGTGCTTAATTAGGGATTTGATTTGCGGGAACAATGATTCTAAATAGTTTTGAAAGTTTGATAGAGATTGCGATATTTGATAGAACTTCAGCTTGATGTAGAAATTCAGGGTGCTTCAGATATTCAAGACTGCGGTGCAACAACTAACTAACATGGGACATCTAACTTTAAGACAACCACAAGTTAGATCACAAGAAACTCTAATCAATCAAGAAATTATCTGGAGATCTCAGATCTTCCAATGATATGGGCAGTTTAACATCTGATTTGCCTGTTCTGTTTAAAATTTAGTATGATCAATCATATGACTAGTTCGCAGAAACTTATTTTTGACTCGACAGTTCTTCAAGCGTATTAGTATATGTATCAAGGATGTCTAGCATCTCGATTTTCCCCGTTTTCGCACAATAATTTTATGTTTAGCTGATAACAGTTGGAACTAATTTTTGATATACTAAATTTTGGAGTGTCCTTGTTCGGATTCGGCAGGACCAGGGTATTGAATTCCATCCAGACTGTCTCCTCGTCAGAAATCGCAGGTGAAGATCACTCGATGTTCTATATCGGAACTTGGAAAGTAAAAACTTGCTTGATATAGTAAAGAGCCTTGGAGTTCTTACTTTAGTCTTCATGAAGCCTTGCGATTCCTACCCCAACAATCTAGATGTAATTCTTGACTTATTATTAATCATTGCTTGTTTACGACACGAATTCAAAAGCATTCGACTAGGCTCTCTAAAATACTAGCCCTGCGATACCTTTGTAAAACTATTCTCGTCTTCAGTAATGCGATACATAACCTCAATTGCTTTATAGGTTTAACATTTGCAACAAAGTCCATGGTAAACCGGCGGCGTCAAACAAATAATCTTCTCAAACACCAAGCTATTTGTTACCAATCTGTTATCCACAATAAATCATGCACCCTGCACCCTTCGCACAACAGTTACTTGCACAGATTTTCAACAACTTGTGTAAACAATATTTGGCCCTTAGATATTACACCCTTTATTCCTGTGGATTATTTTTGCGTATTTTTTTCTCTCCAAACGTACTTTAAAGTATACCAAAAAAAAAAACAGGTTAACTTCATCGCGTCTTCAAACAGACACATTTGCTAACGCTGAGCGTCAGCTAAGCCTTGCCATCTGTTTGACGATTATGATCCCGTCCCGGTTCCCTCGTTATCCGTTTTTCAGTCTTTCGCTACCTTTTATTATTGAATTTCACTGCGGTTGCGGTATTGGTCCGCAAATCCCTCGGCAGTGTGCAGAGGCAAGTCCGGTCCTTTTCCGTGCTGAGATGAAGTCAAACATTGTCGCTGTACCGTTGTACACCGTTGTACCGCAAAACGATTGTCCCTTGCCCGTAGCAAGAAAAGGTTCCGGCACCCTTCGGATCTCTACCTTTCTCCCTAGCCCCTAGGTTGTCGATAGTGGTTGGGTGTGTTCCGGGTTTTTGAAAATCGATTGTTCGGGTTTATTTTTAGACGATTGCTGCTAACCATCTGTCGAAGATGGGACACGCAGTAAAACGGTTACGTGCAAGTTACGCCTAGCGACAAGCGATAACGATTTCTGACTCGGGGGTTAATATTTGCTAAACAATCTCTCTCAATTACATCTTTTCGCCGTAGTTTTATTTTCTTCTTGGAACTCTCACTCTTTGAAACGACAAACTTCCGTTGAAAATAATCAATGCACTGTGGAAAGGATTTTAATCAATCCCTTTCAAACACCGCAACGAACTTTCGCCGTACAGCAGAAGCAGCACGAAAAAAGCATTGCTCGGGATTGCGTTTTAGGATAATGAAGGCCACTTCGATGGATAACTTTTTAAATTAAAGGCAACCCTTACCGGTTGACGGTTTGCGTGACGTGATTAAAAGTTGAAAATTGAAACACGTTTGGCCACCTTTCGCGCGCACCGCAACAGCACGCTCCAACACCACCACAATCGCAATCGGGAACGGTCCGCGTATTGCCGGGCGCTAAATAAAAACAAACCCGAACGCGCTCAAAAAACCCCCGTTTTAATGTTGTAATCAGAAACCGACCGAACAACCGACCGAAAATGCGCAGGTGGCAAGTGAAAGTGTCAACATCAAAGAGAAACTGCCGGGTGCCACTGGTTTTGAGGCCGTCGGATACGATGAAAAACGATGGAAAACGGGTGCGACAGGGTGCGCGGTGCGAACGGTACAAAAGGTTAGCGCCTGCTCGTTTCTAGGGCAGCCCCGTGTTAAAGGGCTTCCGAACTGTGCTTGCGAAATAAATTTCGCAACACACACACACACCGAACAGCAACACATCATTGTTCAAAAGTTTCATTGTCGCTCAACAGGCAGTCGGTCGGTCGGCAGGGGACACACTCATTTCCCTGGTAATGCGTGGTGTGCGAATCCCTAAAAGTGGGAACCGAAAATTCGAAACCGTTGCCAGGTAGCTGTGCATTAAAGTGTATTTTTGTGTCACACATCAATTGCTGCCAGCAATAGTGCATTGATTCGTCCGCACAAAAGTGAACCAATTAATGTGCTTGGAAATGATTTTACTGGTTTGTATCTCGTGTGGTAACTATCGACATTTTTATATCAAATTTGGTACGTTAGGGGGATAAATTTTGGAAAAACAAAGAGATACTTCATTGGCTATACCCAGAAATTTAGTTTCATAAAATAACAAGATTCCTCTCAAGAGATTTCGCTGATGCTCCAACAATAGCTTTTGGTGAGTTGGTTTAGCCTCCCACTAATAATTCGACCATGTCCGCAACAAATCGCATAGAAGAAGGCTCGCTGTCAATTCTTTGGACCAAGATTTGCCATAGTTCTTCAAAAGGTTTCACTCCAGGAAGGAGGACGGTATTACCAAATAATCGCCATAATAATTTGGAGGTTGAAGATGTTCTAATGATTCCGCAAAGATATTTGTAGCAAAACACATATTTTAAAAGTAAGGATCTCCTTGGTAAGATATTTCAGTAGAGGCGACCACAACATTAAGTTTTCATCAAACATTAGCCCGAAACGATGGAGAATTTTATCAACTTCTTCTTTTTTGGCCCTAATGTCTGGAGGTCTTGACCACCTACTTCTGGATTACCTAACTTAATCTTACCCGAAGCTTAATACTAAATTTTGCGTACGGAGTTCCAAAACTCAGACGAGACTCGATTCGACATTCAACTTACAACTGGTCAAAGCATTTGCCTAGATATAAACACTAGTTAAAGTAGAGTAAAATAGAGTAGATGTAGAGATCTATTTTTCACAAGATATTCAGAGATGTTGATGCAATGCAATGCGGTCTCCCAATGTGCTCTTATAATTAAAACACTACACGATCCTACTTGCCAACCACAATTGAATGCCTTGAAAACATCTAACAACGTCCCAGAGTTTCGGCGAGTCACAACTTGTACCATAAATGCAGCAAGTTCTAATCGAAAAAACAGAATCGTATATTAATAGATAAAGTCATTGAACCTTTAAGAACTCAAGACTTTGAGTTCCACCAGAGAACTGAAAATTGCAATGGGGTCCCTTAAGTCTTCAAGACTGTCGATTCCTGCAACACTTCGTTAATGTAGAAATATCTTTTATAACCTCCAATGAAGCTTCAAACATCATAAAACTCGTTCATCATTCAATGCATCCGTCATAGTCATAAACTCCAACCGATTTTGACGCTCATTAAAGTAATACAAACTATTAATTATGTTCCTTGTTTTTATCTTCTTCCGCTTCAAAACGAGTTACATTCTTCAAACGATTCCCCCATTGCGCTGGAGAAGTTGTTGGCGTTCCGATACCTTAATTACCAGCTTGCTTGTAAACTTTCGCCTACCCAGCTTCGATTCAACTGCACCACAACCGCAATATTTTCCTCCCACTCAACATCAACAACAACAGCTCCATGTCAACCATCTTTTCATGTCTGACGACAAGAAACACTGGTGTAGTAATCCTAGCCACCGGTACTACCGGAGTCCTCCAATGCGGGAGGACTATATACTTTTTTTTCTTTCCCTCCGCTTTTAATCCACCTTTTTCTCTCTTTGTTATCTGCCGGAAACGGTGGTCACATTGTTGTGGCACTGTGTGCAGTGGATTCGTCCGGCATT